>WJSH01010302.1:0-77269 GCA_009757365.2 Lepidium campestre | reverse complement strand
TGAGCACGAACAAAACTACAGAGAGCAAAGGTAGTAAATTGACCAGTGTAGATTCCATCAGCATCGAGATGACCAATGTTGACTTGCACTGAAGCATGATCCTTTGAAGTAATTAAACTGTTTGTAGCTGAGCTGCAATTATCATCATCCAAAAATCAAAAACAAACAATTACTCATATTTCTTTGAAGAAGAAATAAAGAAGCTTCTTTTATTCTTTACCATTTCCTTGGAATGTAAAGCTCAGTGTTTTGACCCTCTTCGTTCTGCATCTTCAGAGATTATAATTGAATAGTAGAAAGATTCTAAGTCTTTCTACAAAACAATAAACAAAATTGAAAACAAGTACATTGCAAAACCATGAACTCTAGGGACGATTTCAGAGACTTACAAATCTCAAATCGATTCAAACCTTCTTTTTATACTGAGGAAGACGAGTTTGTTTACCACAATGAGAACAAAACTAACACTGTATATTAGTTATTATCAGCAACAAGCCGTGGAACAAAACCGTAACGTCGAAGTCAAGTTATGTTTTAAAGACACAAATAACCTTCTTGTAATATTATTTAAAAACATGCCATAAAGTCTCAACGATCACTGATACCAAAAAAAGTCTCAACGACACCATTAGCAATTCATGTTTTTTATAAGTTTGGAATGAACAACAACACCGTTTTTAGAATCTAAAAGCCAACTTCTTTCAAGATTCTATTACTGAGTTTACCATTCACAAACAACTTATAGAAATCAATAGCGAAGCAAATCTGATGAGTCTCTTGGTGTTTGAACATCCAAATAATGAGAAAATCACAATGCGACTCGAGCTCATATGCATTCACGAACTTGTTCCATTCAGTACTCGTCAAAACAGGAGTGTTGCCATTCCACATCTTGAACGACATCTGAAAAATCTGTCCATCTCGTCCATACACAGAGACTTTACGACCTTTAATCCCAACATTCTCTACTTTTCCAAGAACTTCAATCATCATCTTGTTCACCTGTTCTTTCCCTAACATGAGTCTACTCTGATCTACTTTTACGTCACTCTTCATCACTTGTTTCCACACTGGTTTACTGCATCTCCCCAATGCATCTGAATCACGTCCAAGCATCTTTCTAGGAGAATTGTTCTGTATTCGAGTCTTCCAACGAAGCATGATCTCTAGGGTTTCTTCTGAGTCGTCCAACTCCATCTCTTTTCTCTTCTTAGGCTTCGTTTGATCTGATTGGGTACACTCCTTCACACTTGAAACAAGCTGTTTTTTAGAATCTGAATTACGACTTGGATTTATATCTTCAACGCTCTTCATCTCCTCGTGCTCCATAGACTTTTGTGTTCTCTTTTCCTTGCAAATTAAAGACAAATATTTTATTTAGCATAAGAAAAAAATATAGGATCTGATTCGGAAATGCTTTTGTTGCTCTAGAGAACAAAACAAAATTTTTAACACTAAAATTAATCCAATTATGGTGAAGGTTTATTTTTGATTCTTAACTCTAGAAAACCAGTTTTTTTTTAAATTTATGAAAGGTTTTCTTTGTGAAAAACCAAAAACCTAAATGAACTTTACAAAAATAAAATCGTACAACAAAAAAATCTATAATCAAAATACCTATAGCCAAAAAAATTTACAACCAAAATACTTGTATCCTAAATCTTACAGAAAAAAAAACCTCAGAGGTACAAACCTAACCAACCAGTCATATCCATAGATTTTTTTTGGGTGGAAATCAGACTCATAAATTTTGTTATAGTAATAAATAACCAAAAATATTATATCAAAATTGTAAAATCTTAAAAGGAAATAAAATATGCCGATAATACCTGAAATTTGTCTTCTTCTTTTTCTTGTATTAGACATGGAGTTATAGAAACTCTGTCATGAATTGATTGAAATGCTTCACACAAATCTCTCGTCATTATTGGTGTTGTATTTGGTATTATACCTTCGTAACGCCACATCTCGATTTGTATCTCTTCGATTCTGTCAGAAAGATATAAAAAATTGTGATAGACTCTTACCTATCTCCTTTTATATGTTTAAAGTATTTTTAATCTGTATTGGATTCCAAAACTATATGGGATTCCTAATTAAATTTAAAGTATATCCGCATGTATATATATCGATTCTAGAAAGTTAAAATAATAATAATCTAGATTCTGATTAGTTAGTTAGTTAATTAACTATTACGGAAAGTAACCAATTACAAAAATTATTAAAAATATTAATAACCTTTCGACTCCACTGTCTGCATCATCCTACATTGTTTACAAGAAAAGCATTAACAATGCTAAAAGTTACAACAAAATCAATTATATGATCACTACTGTATTCATCAACACAATGATTCAGAATCACCCTACAATACAAGATTGCTTCTTGATTGAGAAAATTGATAAACCTGAGCACGAACAAAACCACAGAAAGCAAAGGTAGTGAATTGACTAGTGTAGATAATTTCTAGGTTTGGGCGTTCGGAAAAAATCGAAGTTGACCGAACCGACCAAACCAATTTTTTCGGTTTTCGGTTTAACTACAGTTTTTTTCCAAGAACTCCATCTGTTTTATCTTCTTAGGCTTGTTTTGATCATGCTGCCTTTTAGAATCTGAATTAAGTGTTGGAGTTTTATTCTCAACGCCCTTCATCTCCTCCAAATGCTCCTTAGACTTTTGTATTCTCTTTCTTTCTCTCTTTTTCTTGCAAATTAAAGATAAATATTTTATTTAGCAGAAAAGAAAATAAGACCTGACTGAGAATTGCTTTTGTTGCTCTAGAGAACAAAAATTTTTTTAGAGCACTAAACTTAATCCAATTATGCTATACGTTAATTTTTTACTCTCACCTCTAGAAAACCAATTTTTTTATTTACGAAAGGTTTTCTTTGATGTGGAAAGCCAAAAAGCTAGAAAAATAAAATCGTGCAGCAAAAAAATCTATAACCAAAATATCTATAGCCAAAAAAATTTTTACAGCCAAAATACCTATATTATAAAAGGGAATATAATCCAAAATACCCCTTTTAAAGAGTTAATTATATGGAATGCCCATTTTTGAGATCTTCTCCCGCCTACCTATTTTCATAGTTAAAAAGACCATTTTGTCCCTCGTTTTGTTTGTACGTGTGTTAGTAAATGCTGCCCAATTTGGTTACTTTTCGGGTGGGGCAGGTGAACAGGCAGGGTAAGAAAGAGAAGATGAAGGGTCTACAATACTACTTTATGCCCAATTACTTTTTGGGTGATTCCACAAAGTGTTATGAAGTGTGACATCTAAAAGGACAAATATAAAAGAATATGGACTAATTGGAAAGCACTACAAATATGATTCCTAAATTTGTATTTGCTTAGTAATATTTGTCCTTGTATTAATTTGTGCCACCAAATTTGTTTTTGTCCACATGGAAATAACAAAGAGTACAATAAATTTTTCCACACGGTTCCGACAAAGAATGTAGACAATACATGTGAATGACAAACTAATTAGAACAATGTATTAGTTGTCTGTAGACAAGGACAAAACTTATGTCTTCGGTCTCGTGTGGACATGGACGAGTAATGTATTACACTAAATATGAAAGACAAGAAATGTATACACTAAAAATGAAGGACAAGAAATGTGGACAAAAATTATGGAGGACAAACTTAATTATCCATGTTTATAAATATTTGTTTGTCTTTGTCTACAGGGAATGTGTTAGTCTTTGTCCAAGCGAAATACACTAGAATGCAACTAATTTTTCCACTCGCGTTTTGACAACGAATGTGGACAATAAATATGAAGGACAAACTAATTTGAACAATGTATTAGTTGCCTGTGGACAAGGATAAACTTATGTCTTAAATCTTGTGTGGACATGGACGAGTAATGCATTACACTAAATATGAAGGACAATTAATGTATACACTAAATATGAAGGACAAGAAATGTGGACAAAAAGTATAAATGACAAATTTATTTGTCGATGTTTAGTAATATTTATTTGTAATAGAATGTAATAAAATGTGTGAGTTGCATGTGGACAGAGATAAATTTATATGTCCATAGGAAGTAATAAAATTGTGTTAGTCTTAGTCCATACGGAAATACACTAGAATGCTACCACTTTGTCTACACGCGTTTAGATATAACTGTTGGACAATGACAAGGGTGTACATGACTACATACAAGGAGTAATAATGTAGACAATACATATGAAGGACAAATTTATAATGCATAAGGGGATTGGTTGCATGTGGAGAAATCTGAATGACAAACTTATAATATTTAACTTAAAACACTATGTTCTACCGAAACATAAACCCAACACAGATTGTGTGGACATAGACAGAAAATGAAGAAATGCAATTCAAAAGAAACGGACGAACATAATCACTCTGAACCAAATAAAACATTATGGACACTGATTCTCGATATCACACTCTTCCCCTTCTGAATTATCAAGGGTTTCGATATCGAAGAGTGTGCATGGGGAGGGGGGCTTAAAGTATCGCCAAAGCCCGTGATACTGACATGGCAAGGAAACACCGCCAAAACAACAGACGAAAAGGAGAAAAGGGCAGAATTAGCTGTCGATTTAGCCCGAAGTTCAAAAGAGAGGCACCTTTTAGGAGATAGACAGACCTGGTTAAATCTCGTCCGATATGACATGTACACATCAAACGACCTAAGGATTCAACGCTGTCACCCCCTAAACGCATCAAGATAAACTCCAAAATGTGTGCAGGAAGATTGAGGAGAGGTTGCTGGATATTGAAAGTTGAAGAGATGGCTGAAAATACAAAAAAAGTTAGTAAAGAAAAAGTATATTTATCTTGTAAGGGACAAGGGTAGTTACCATCACTGTAAGCTTACAATTTGTGTAAAGAGGCAATTATGAAAAAGAGAGTTAGTAACTTCTGGTCCGGTTTATGAAAAAGTGAAGAACGATAGTTGAAATGAAATGTAAACAGTAAACTATTTTGAAAATGATATTGAAAATAACAAAAACAGGCTGTTTGTGAAGGGACATTATGTTAAAAAGGTGGAATGGTAAAGAGATAAGACATCGAAAAGTGAACACTATCATATCAACTCAGACCCTATAATGCCGAAAAGGTAGTACTATCATAAACAGACGATGAAATGTTACTAAGTTATGAAACGTATGGTAATTGCGATGATGAAAAACAAACATAATTTGTAAATCATATATGAGGAATTACAAGAAAAAAACAAAATTAGGGACGTTGAAACATGATATTTGAATAAATTATTATATAAATAATTCAGCACTCGATATTATTATCATAAAAGTATATTTTGAAGTGACAGCCCCTCAAAAGTTGGTATGACATGCATAGTGAATATCGAGACTTGTACCGCCACTGCAAAATAGACAATGCCGATAGATTTATTTTACGTGGTGGTAGATTTGTTTGCTATGGTAATAGATCTCAAAAATTGTTGATAGTACATTTTTTTAACAATTGATGGTAGACTTTCATCGTCTGTATTGGTAGACTTGTTCGTGTTTTACAGTAGATTTGTTTTACTTGGAAATATCGTCTTACTTATCATGTAGCGGTAGATTTCATTTCTATATAATGGTAGATTTATTTATTAAGTAATGGTAGACAAATTTTACGGGGATTTGAATTTGATGGTAGAGTTATTTTGTATACAACGGTAGATTTATTTGAATAATGATGGCAGATTTTCATTTATTTGGTAGTAGAGTTTTTTTAGTCGAATTTTAGTTCAAATTTAACGTTGCGGTAGACTTATTTTTTCTTTGAGGGTAGATTTAATTTTTGTTTGATGGTAGATTTGTTTTTGCTTGGTAGTAGACTTATGTTGCGTTTTAGTAAAGTCAGCGTTTACATTTGATGGTAGATTTGTTGTATCGTTGACGGTAGATTTTATTTCTCTACAATGGTAGATTTATTTTTGACAAAATTGTTGTTTGACTGTAGATTTATATTTCACTTGAGGGTAGAGTTAAATGCATTTGGCGGTAGAGTTTATGTACATGTAGTGGTAGATTTATTTTTTCATAGGTTTTTAAAGCTAACATGTGCTTGACGGTAGGTTTATTTATTAGTTACGGCAGAGTTACTCAGTGTCTTATAGTAGATTTTTTGTTATTCGACAGTTATTTTATTTTGTGGCAAATAAGGCATATGTTTCATTTGACGATAGACTAAGTATTGGCTCCATGACAGACTTTATTGTTGCTTTATGACAGATTTTTGGTATTTGATGGTCGACTTATTTTACGGTAATTTATGTGTGATAGTAGACTTGTTTTATGTACAACAGTAGATTTATTTGACTAATAATGGTAGATTTTCATTTTCTCGCAGTAGTAGACATATTTGTGTTTGATGGTAAATGTCTTATGCATTTCGATGTAAAATTATGTACATCCAACAGTAGACTTATATGTTTGATGGTAGAGTTTTTTGTTTTATGTTATAGTAGATTTATTTGAATGTAAAACCCTAACATCAGAAAAGACAATTTTGCCCTTAATTTTTTGCTGATTCCAACTCATCTTCTTCATTTTGCCGTCAACCTCTGTGTTTTCTTTGTCTAAGATTAATTTTCCGTGAAAATTTGTTTTTTACACCTTATTTCATGTCTTAACAATGAATCAAACTGTGATAGTGTGGGAAATTCGAGATCGGTGAATCAAATTGTGATAGTGTGGGAAACTCTTAAAAGTTTTAAGCTTTATGAAGCAAACATACAAATTCAATACCAAAATGTGTAAATCAATGAACTACCCAATAAATTTAATTCAATATTCTCAAAAACTGTGACTAACCAATAAATTATAATCGGATCTGAGTTCTTATAAACCTGATCTGACTTTTGACATATAACAAATATCACATAATTAATTAGGGTTTGAGAAGAAGATATGTTTGAGAAAATAAGTTTTGTTTTTGGAGAAAAAGAAGAACATGTGGCTTAGTAAGATTTTTTTTTTAAATGACACAATTGTTATTAAAATTAGATATGTTGATTTTATAGTAATTAATCACACCCTTCTAAATGTTAACATAAAAAATCTGTATTTTAGTAATTATGCAAAACATTGAATGTATTTAAGTTATTCTTTCTTAAAAATATATGGCTACAAACATATTGATAACAATTAGTTAAAAATATATTGCGGTAACAAGTTTTTTAAAGCGTTATTATTTTGTTTATACATCTAATTATCGTTGTAGTTTGCTAAAAATAATAATTATTGAAAATAGACATATATAAGGATGTTGGACATATATAAATAACAGAAGAGTTACCGCAATAACTAGAAAAATATTGCAACAAATATAAACATAAACATACAACATAAGTAATAACATGACAATAATATAGTTAACAACGTTTCTCAATAAGAAAATAATGAAAAACTTGCACACTGAAACACGCACACATGCTATTGAATAGGGGTAACAATGTCCGAAATTTGCAACAGTACATCGCTAATTTCTCTTTTGTCATTCTCTCAATTATGCAATTATCTATTGCTATGGAGTCCAATTTCCCTTAAATTTAAAGTATATCCGAATATATCTATATTCTAGTTAGTTAATTTAGTTTACGGAACTATGCCGACAAAAAAAAACTACTACGGAACTATTGTAACCAATTACAAAAAGAAAAATTATTAAAAGGTATTATATCAAAATAATGAAAACCAAATAGAAAATAAAACTGGATTAAATTTTTGGTTAATTTCTCGAAAAAGTCTAAGTTGTAATGCTGATAATACTTCAATTTGCTCCGGTTAATTAGATTTTCAACCAATTGCTTAATTCGAGTTTTTCTTTTTCTTTTTGATGGAGCAGTTTGTGTTAATACAGACAAAATCATATCATATAATTATGTAAAAATTACTAATCTTAATATTTAGATAAATATGAAATATATTAGATTCTATTTTATCGGGTCAACAAATTAGATTATATTAGATAAATTGAATATTTTCACCTGATTTGTAAGATTGTTTTGGTCCGTTGATTTCAGTTATTATTTGATTCGATCAGTAACAACTGTTTTAAAAATTGTAGCATAGATAATCTTAAATTATATTTTATAGATTGAACTTAGATGATTAGCTATATCCAAAATATATTTTTCGTATATGTATTATGTGTGAAAAAATGCATATGTAATATCTATACTAATTTATAATATTAAAAGTATTATACCAAAATAATGATAAATTCCTCATCAGTTTTGGATTTTCGAGTGTTGGAGAAGGTTTGGGCATTTGGTTTTTCGGTTCGGTTCGGTTCTCAGTTCTTTCAGTTTTAGAAATGTGGTAATCAATAACTCCCGACTAAAATTCATTTCGACTATAATTCAGTTATGTAAATGAGTATACCCGAATTAGATCCGAAATAATATTAGTTCGGTTTTGAATGGTTACTTGTAAGTAAAAGTAACCAAACACCCGAAAAACTGTGATTACTTGTAACTAAAAGTAACCAAACACCCGAAAAAATGTGATTACTTGTAACCAAAAGTAACCAAATTTTTTTTAGTACAAATTAGTTTCAGTTCTTATTTGGTTCCATTTTGTTCTCGGTTAAGAATCGGAATTACCTAAATGTTGAAATTGACACCGAATTTTTAGTTCGGTTTGGTTTGTTTTTTTCGGTTCCGGTTTTTGCGCAAAAGACTATGTTGGAGTAGTTCATTATCGTTAATAGGGAATTGATTTTTGGCTAAGTGTTAGAAAACTATTTCAAGTGTTAAACGACACAAGGTTGGGGATACTTTTAAGTTGACACAATGTAATAAATTGTGTTTCAAGATGATATTCATAGCCAAAGTCACATACATATATACAACATTCAAATATTACATTTAAGTTACAAGAGAGTAGCTTTGCCGCGAATTGAATAGTAAAAGAGATACATTTTTATTCTTCAAAGTCATCATCTCCTTTGAACACAAACAAAGGTAACAACTCTTTGCTTAGCTTATGCTTTGGCCCCAAATAAATAGTCTCTTATTTCATCGTAACCATTCTAAAATCATTGGCGATGACCTTCTGGTAAAGCTACCACTTTGTGGAAAGGCACTGTTCTTTGAGGTAATGCTCCATCTTCTTCATCGTCATCGAATTCTAGCAAGTACCTAGTATGGAGCAGAGATTATCAAATTTAGGCATTTGAGATTCTTAAATCTCAACCAAGAATGCTTAAATCAAAGGTTTTGGAGGAACTTACTCATCAGATTTCCTCTGGAACCGGATGTGAAACATGCAGGTTTGAGGATTTAGAGGTTAGTTCTTTGTAATCTTTTACATCATTGAAATGAGCTTGTAATGGAGTGGAAAGAAGAGCTAACCTTTCGTGGGGTACTTACTACAGTCGCTTTGTAGAGGGCTGTGGTTCCTGGATATACAGCCAAAACAGGTTTCCCTGGTACAAACTCTTGTGTGGTTGAAGGATCATTCCGTTTTGGAAACGGTAATATACATGACATTGATAGTTTGTACGTCCTAATTTGCAAGAGATTAATCAGAAAGTTACTCAATGTCATTGTAAAAGTTATTGTGTTTTTGCATAAAGAGCTCTTAGTTACCTCTGGCCACCTCCTTCTTCATCATCACCTGGTTCTTCATCGAGTACTTCAACTCTGTTACAAGAAAGTAAAAGACCATATATGAATCCATTGTCGAACAAACCATATACCATAATTGCATCATAACGGCTATCTATCGATATAATTACATAACCATTCCATCAGATTCATGCAAAGTTTTCTAAAACCTCCCTTTTAGCATAAATATATACATTAAATTGCATGATAGTGACGATTGTTCCCTCTCCAAATCAATGTGGGATTTTTATTAAAAGGGTTCAAGCTTACTCTTTTGTTTCTCTGTCGAAGTGAATAACTTTCACCACAAACCATTCATCCTTCTCCGCATCTTCGGCTGTGACTCTTGCTGCAACCTACAACAACCAAATGTCACATAAAGTTTCACCTTTTTTGGAGGAAACTAGTGATTCAACTCAAAGAAAGAATTCACTGTTGTTGTACCTGTTCACCCTTTAGACTGGCATATGCTTCGATTTGATTTCTCATGGAAGGAGAAACCCTTGTTACATCTGAATCTACTTTCACTCTCTTTCTCTTCTGTTCGTTGCCTTCTGCCACTTATGTGATATCATTACAAGCATCGGAAAATCTTAATCACTCTTACATATATATCAAATCAGTGGAGGTTTGAGACACAAAAGAGCATCATGTCTTCTCTTTCTCACAAGAACAATGTTACCAAAGAGTATACATTACAGGACTAAATTATCAAAGAAGGGTCTAAATGGTAACCGAATTATACCTAATTTTCTGCGTTGTTGCCCAGTCGGTCCAGATGGAAGCAAAGAATCTAACTGACTAAGCAGAATGTTTGAAACACTGCGTGAAACAACAAAGCTTTAGAGATTATTCTTCCAAAATAAGGTTTTTCTTCAGAACACACAAAAAGAAGTGTCATTCAGTTGTATCATCACTCTCTAAACCATTCAGAACTTGTGTACTCATCCATATAACCACTGAATCAATATGATGAAGAAATCTTGCTTACGTTACTTCACTTTCTGAAAGCTCTTTTGCTTGTATGTACAAATTTTTAAGCTTTGACAATGATGTATCACCAGGCTTCTCAACTATCTCAGGCGCTGCATTTAAACACAACCACAAGTCAGCCAAATAATTTACCAAGTAGATGATGAGCATTAAAGCCTCCATAAAACTTAATTCAAACGCTGAAGCTGAAGGGAATTCATTAACAAACAGAAATAAATCGTTTATGACTCCTTTAATGGCTTGATTCTTACAGCTAATTATATCTGATACCATCAAATGCAGCTATCTAGCTGAAGACTCAGTATGATTCTATTCTTGAAGAAGAGCTCATATCAAGCAGTAATTCACCGTATTCTCATCTGTGAGTTTCCATAATAAATGATTCGATAAATCGAATACTTTCTAATTATGAAATCCAGGTTTAATCTAGAGAATTTTGAACTCAGAAATCCACAAGAACTAATGTAATAACTAAAACTATTAAATTGGCAAAATCCTCTTATTTCTACATTACAACAAAACTTCCATGAATGACCAAAGTCTCTTATTTTAAAACTCGAATTTACCAGAATCTCGTTTGTATGGAATTATATAACAAAGTAATTAACTTTGATAATTAAGATCCAAATCCCAATATTTTTAAAATCAAACACAATCAATACCAATTGAAATCGAAATCAAGACAAAGAAGATCGAAACAAGTCTGAGATCATTAATAATTTTGGCTCAACATGGAAAAACACACTTACTAGCTTGAAGCTTTTTATGCATCTTATTGATCTCCACAAGCACTTCCTCTTGTTCTTTCCTTAATCTATCAAGCTCTTTCGTATTATCTAAAATTCCGGCAATGTCCGGCGACGAAGACATCGTCCTCAAACTGCTGCAAAACGACACGAGCCCGGAAAAAGAGACCCCACCAAAAAAACGAATTTCAATCACAAAGTTACAATTTTTGCCGGAAACTCTTAACAAAAATAATAATTTTTATGTTTGAATGCTGAAAAATAGGAGGAGAAAATTTCAGAAACAATGGAGAAAAAGGATCTAAGTTGTTATGATTTAATAAATTCAAAATCCAAAGTCGCGATTTTTTGTTTTATTTTGTTGAATTGTCATTGGCAGATTAAGGACAAGTACGATGCCGTTTTGTTATAAGGGAAAGTTTTTTTTTTTTTAAGCATATTCCTTGGTCTAAAATATATAAATTTGTAGTTAACGAATGTAACAATAATTTTTATGTTTTTTTGTTTAACAATAAAATTGAGCCTTGTCGATCCATAATTTAGAGCGAACTGGTTAAAATCACTTTATAATCTACCAAACTATAGTGGAGAGATGTCAAATCTCTGATGCATGAATCATTAGTTGGATCATCTACCACCAAACTCAGAAGAATTCAACAATTTTTATGTTCATTATGAAAATTAACATATATTTGTTTTAACCATCCTTATATATTAAAGCGGAGATCCTTTTATATTTTGGATTTCAGTTACGTGTTATAAACTATAAGTTAAAATTAACCTATGATTTGGACCGGTCAAAATTTTTTTTACTAATCCTATTGATTAGGTCACGTTTTAATTATTTGATTTTCTAAAAAATCTTGCATTATCTTCTAAATTTAAATATATGATTTTCATGATCCAAAAAATCTATCATTATCTTCTAAATTTAAATTTAAATATTTAGGTTCTAATCTTAACTCTTTATTTATTTATTTTTTTAAAATCTTGATCGTTTATTAAAAAATAATAAGTAATATTTAGAAAATATTCGTTTAAGGAAAAATGAAAGGAATATTCGTTTAAGGAAATTAAAACATTAAAAATATTTGGGTACCCGAGTTCGGGTCGGATCTTTTTGGGTTATGGTTTTTTAGTTCTTTTGATTTAAGACTCATTCATGTATTTTTATTTTTTGGGTCGGGTTCGGTTTGGTATAAATCGAGTTAAGAGTATTTTTAAATAAAAAATCAAAATTAATAAAAATTTAATAGAAAAAATTCTAAAAAATGCCAAAATTTAATAGAAATATCTCGAGTACAAATACGGTTCTTGATTTAGTTCTGGTTCGAGTTTGAGTTCGGTTTTATAGGTACATAGATCTAGGATCCATTATCGTACTTTATCGAGTTTGGTTCCTCTAATTCGAGTTTTTATATTTTTTTGATTTAAAATTCATTCGAGTATTTTTATTTTTTGGATCGGTTTTACAGTTCGTTATACATGAACATTTAAGCTAAAAAACTTAACTCCGCGCTATAGCGCGGGATAAATCCTAGTATTAAATTAAACCTACTCGAAACTTTTTCTTCTAAGAGTTTTAAAACAAACTAGATTATAACTTGAGACTTAAATAAAGACTTAAATAATTAAAACCTCTTTAACAAAAAGTAAATAAAAATAATTAAAACCTTATTAGATCATTTAGAAAATCTGAATTCACTTTATCCTATTTTTTAGTAAATATAATTAATGAATCTGATTTCACTTTATCCTAATTTTTAGTAAAAATAATTAATACTCCTTCCATTTCGAATTAATTATCGTTTTAGATTAGTTGTTGTTTTAGATTTTCAATGAAAAATTTAAAACAAAGTTCTAGTTTTAACCCCTATTATAAAATTAAATAATGTATTAATGAAGGGTATAGTAGAGATTTTAATAGATTTTCTTAATATGTGTGAAAAATCCTTAAACGACAACTAAAATGAAAAGGAGAGAGTATTTAGCTAAAACATAGGTTAATGAACTAAACACCAGTGTTTTTTTTTTAATTCTGGATAAGTATATTCTTAATCTTGATTTTGTAGTGTGTGATTACCTTAATATACTTGTTTAGCAAGCCACGTGGAGAATTTAACAATGTTTTTCCCTGCTTTATAACATCTTACTAGTATTACGGGCTGTGCTCTGCACGGGCTAAATTATTTAGAATATATTTTATTTAAACAAATTATTTATCTATGTATAGAAATCTTAACGAGCTGTATTTATCAAAGACATTATAATACTTTGAATTGACAGAGAATGGATAAATAAATAAAAAATCAATATGGTCCTTGTAATAAGAATTCTAGGATTCTAGGAAAAATATATACAAAGTTCTATTGAATTCAAAAAAAAAAAAAATGATATATTACCCTTGAACAGTGTGTAGGTCAGGTTGTTTCTGCCAACCATCAAAAAGAGATTCATTGTATGAATGAACCATCTTGAAATTTTCTCTTTCCTATCTTCCGGACTTCCCATTTTTCTTAGTAGAAGTCTCCAATTCAATTTCAAGCTATATCCCATCATCATGGATCAAAGATTTCTAAATTTTGATAAATAAAGATATGATAAAGTGTAACAAAGCCAACTTAACAAGTGAATAAAGTGTTGGTATTAAAAGATACTAACTTTCGGTAACTTTCGGTTCAAACAAATTCAGGACTGAAAGATTTTCATCCACTACATTGGAGTAGATCAAGAATATGTTGCCAAGGCCTATCATACATAAACCTGAAGGTTTCATTGCCAAAACAATAAACAAAGCAAGAAATAGTCTAAATGATTAGAGAAATTCAATCAATTATTTTATTATTCGAAACAATATTTATGTAATATTTTTTGCTGAAATTCCAAATTCAATCAATAGTTTTTTAGCTTAAATGTTATGTTCAATTTTTTAATTATTTTTTATTCTTAAAAAAAGTAATTTGGAAAAAGGAAAAGTCATTTTTTAGGCTTTACGCCAATTGTCAGATAAGGATAGAGCATTAGTTTTTACTGACTTCTGAATTATAATAATATAAGGATATCATTTTCCACGTGTTTCTTATGTACTTATTTAAATGGGTTTCTATGAAAGGCCCAATTTATAAAAAGTAGGCTTTTAATGGGCCTTGCTCGATACTTAGAAAAGTTCTGTGTGTTCGATATAGCTTAACCCGAAGTTTGCAAGAGACAATCATTGTCAAAGAGAGTTTCAACATTTTTTGAGTTTTGAGCTTCTCATATTGCTGTTTTTTATGCAGTAATTTCGACAAAGCGTAGACCAATTTCTGGTTTTAAAGCTTAAGATCCAAACGTTGAAGAAGAAGGAAGAATCCGTTTACGAATGGTGATCGACGCTTTCTAAATTCTTTGTATTTTGTCGGTTTCTGCATTTTGTTGATTTTCTTTGTCGCCTATAGTCAGACAGGACCAAAACCTGTTTCCTTTACTCCTTTCTATTTCGGTATTTGATCGCATGTTCTTCGCTTTTTTGTGTTTTTTTATAGAATTGTTGTTCGTGATTACGTTGAGCGTTTCAGTGTAGCAATTAATTGTTGTTGCCGTGAATAGAATTTGGAGTGCATAATTGAAATTCTGACTTTGTGTAATGGAAAGGCGAACAAAATCATTGTGTTTAGGGGTTTTATTATTTTTGAAATGTTTGATTTAGAATTGATTTTTGATTTGGTGTGATTCGTAGGTTATTTGGTGAGAAATTTCAATTAATTTGTACACATGAAACCTGGAATAGTTGCCAAGAAGAGGAACAGGTGATAGTTATCCATTGGAATGGTACAACTGAATTTATGATTCTATTGTGGATTAGTTAAAGATATCGAATTTATGATTGATCATAGTATTGAGTTTAGGCTTTACAATGCTAATTTCTTTCAAGACCCTAAATGATTGGTTTAAAGTTGATCATGTTGTCTTACTCTGCTGTTTCTTTGTTTGTGTTCTTTTTTTTTGTAGGTAGAAGCATCGAAGGATGCAAATGTCAATGCAAATGAAGGAATGAAATTGTGCAGTTCTTCGTATCATAACTTTATGCGTGCATAGACAGTAAATATCAGAATAACAACCTGACAGTATATATTGTGGTAGGTGCTTTTGTTCTTTTCTTTTTACTAATCAGGTATCTACATGTCGTTGTAAACAGTTTTATTCGAATCTTTGTATGTATCAAGTTCTCAAATTATGTACATTTCTCTTTTGGGATACAGTGGAAATATGAGAAGACCCAGTCATTTGATGAAGCTTCTGTTAACATCCATTTTTGGGGTGATTGTTGGTTTCCTAATGGGTATTACTTTTCCAACCCTGACCTTAACTAAGGTATCATTAAATCTTTTGGCTTGGTGCAGCAGTTCTATAATACCTTCTCCGTTCATTTTAGACTTGATTATGTCATTTGCTTACACGGTGATGGTTTTTATCTTCTTGTTTGAAAATGGTTAGATGAATCTTCCTTCCACATTGTTTCCCTCGATTGATCTTGCATACATTGAGAATAAGTACACAGACATATCCAGGCAAAGATTATTTGCTGCTTGGTCTTCCAAAGAAGGCCTCAAACTCAAGAATGACATCCCTGATCCTCCCTATAATTATAATGACACTAAGGTGGCGATTTGCTGCTTCACTACTAATAAGATTTTCTATGTATTAATTAGACATCAATGATAGAACTTTTGAGTTATTGCAGATATGGGTTCCTACTAACCCCCGTGGTGCTGAGAGGCTACCCCCAGATATAGTCACGCCTGAATCGGATTTTTACCTTCGTCGATTGTGGGGCGACCCTAATGAGGTTTATAAATTTGAATCTACTGGCTTTTATTAGATCAGTATGGCTTCAAGATCATGTCACATTTCGGGTGTCTGGCATACAGGATTTAGCAATCAAGCAGCGGTATCTAGTAACATTTACAGTTGGTTATGATCTAAGGGAAAATATAGACACTGTGTTGAAGAAGGTATCCAGACTCCCATACTTATTTTTCTTCTTTCTTTAATTATCTCATTGTCTGACTTTACATTTCTCAGTTCTCAGATAATTTCTCTATAATGCTGTTTCACTACGATGGCCGAGCTAGCGAATGGGGAGAGTTTGAATGGTCCAAGCGAGCCATTCATGTGAGCATTCGGAAACAAACAAAATGGTTAGTGGCAAATTTTCTTGTTAGGAACGACAATCTTCCTCCTAGCTAGTAAAAGTTTCTGGTTACAGACAGATTAACTAAAGAATTATAAATTTTCCCTGAAGGTGGTATGCCAAGAGATTTCTTCATCCCGACATAGTTGCCCCCTATGAATATATCTTCATATGGGACGAAGATCTTGGCGTGGAAAACTTTGATTCGGAGAAGTAATTTTGAAGCTTTGACTTCCTTTATATGATTTCTTTTGAAGTTATTAAGATTAATTTTTTTTTTGATAGATATCTAGCAGTGGTGAAGAAACATGGTTTAGAAATCTCACAGCCTGGGCTAGAGCCATATGATGGGCTCACATGGGAGATGACAAAGAAAAGAGACGATACTGAATTCCACAAGTTAGGATAATATATGATAAAGTTCATACATTCTTTTTTATACTATGGCATTATCATATTCATTGCTTGCACTTAGTTAATAACCGTTCTTATATTTTCTGGCAGGCACTCTGAGGAGAGGAATGGGTGGTGCAGTGATCCAAATCTACCTCCATGTGCAGCGTATGCTACTTTGCCTACCTATCAATATGGTCACTACTTTAGTAACACATTAACGAGAAACTCAGCATAATTATTTTTCATTTATTGAATATTTTCATTGTTCATGCTTATGTGAATTACAATTAGATTCGTCGAGATTATGGCTCCTGTTTTCTCCCGTAAAGCTTGGCGCTGTGTGTGGCATATGATTCAGGTATGCAGAAGTACCGAATTCTGAGTCAGAAATTGTTCTCTCTGGCAAGTTCCAATTGTTAGCTTGTAATTGCAGAACGATTTGGTTCATGGATGGGGTCTGGACTTTGCGGTTCGAAAGTGTGTCGAGGTCTACAACTTTCACTTCCTTTTGGACAAACCCATATGTACATTTAGATATCTCTCTCATGGATACTGAGTACAGTTAATTTATATGCTTTTTAATTTTACTTGGATTAATAGAACGCTCACGAGAAAATCGGAGTTGTAGATGCTCAATGGATTGTTCATCAAGGTGTACCATCACTTGGAAACCAAGTATGTCCTCAAATCCCTCTTTGCTATATTTTCCGGATTACTAAACTAAATTTTTTGCATTTTTTGGACTGTCTTCAAGTAT
Source organism: Lepidium campestre (assembly GCA_009757365.2). NCBI lineage: Eukaryota > Viridiplantae > Streptophyta > Magnoliopsida > Brassicales > Brassicaceae > Lepidium > Lepidium campestre. Next base: position 59,594 of record WJSH01010302.1, on the reverse strand, counting down.
TTTGTAAGTGCACAACTTCAAAAAATTAGTCTCCTGCACTTTCAAGACCTTAGAGAAAAGCTGAGTTGATCATATAGTTCCACGTTCCTCAAAGCTGAAAACGCAGTAGCAATACATTAGTAATCTTTATTTAATTCACACTTTATAGAATATAAATGCTTTACATAAAGTTGCTAACCTTCCATTATTTCTTTGTGTATGACAGGGACAAGAAGAAGAAGGAAAACAACCATGGGAAGGGGTAAATATCGATGCAAAGATGAATGAATTCTGACGTTTTTGTTGTTTCATTCTAAATTTTATTGATTATAGATTAAGATCCTCTCGCATACGCAATTAGAGATATACATAATAAACTCTTAACCATCTGATGTTTTTATCTTTTATTCACGTTCGCAGGTGAGGGAAAGATGCAGGAGAGAGTGGACAATGTTCCAGGACAGATTGGATGATGCAGAAAAAGCTTATTTTGAAGCATCTGCTCACCACAATGCTTCTTCACGGCCTCACCAGTAAATTTTCATTCTGTAAGGAGAAAAATAAGGTCTCGCAATCTGACTTCTACTCTGTTTTTTGTCCATTAATCTTGTTTCGTGGAGCTGTGCTTTTATCTTTTGTTTCTCGAAGAGTACAGTCTGGTAAAGAGAGAACATTTCTAAGCACATTCATTAACATCTTATTCAAATCGGTTCTGTATCCAAACTCACAAAGTAATAATGATAATAACTAGCATATAGCAAATGAGTTTTTATTCTAGGAATATCAAGCATTAGGTTCTAGACTTCTAGTGCCCATGGAGGGCATTTGATTTTATCTCTACTAAACATCGATGGTCGGGAACGACGAAAGCAATAATAAGAACAAAATGCTATGTCGTCGTTGTGATCTTTGAGAATGAAAGGACCTGGACAACGACAACAACATTTGTAGCAAAGTGGTCGAGAAGATGTATTGTTCGGTACTAATTCATCATTGTCTATATATTGTTTGCTGATCTTTCCTCCTGGTTTTGCATATCTGATATCTCCAAGTACACATAATACATGTAAAGTGACTCCACAATCTTCACAAGTGTAGAACCAAGTCTCTGGATTTGTTTCTCTTTCGCAGACATCACACCAATACTTGTCATTTGTCTTTTCACCATAACAAAGAGTGAGTGGATGATCATCATACCTTGGAAGTTTTACCGTTAATGGTAGAGTGGCGCAACGAAAATCCAGAAAGTAATTGCACTTGAGACAGCCTAAGACGACTCCTGTTTCATCCATGCCGCAGCTCTGGCATGTCTTCACTTGACTACTATGTAGTTTGTGGTATAGTAAAGGATGAGGATGACTTCCATGGATAAAAGGTATAGTAATCGAAGTGCATAGTAAGTCAAAGCCTTGAAATGGATTACTATGATACATGAATCCACTGCAACAGACTTGAAGACAGGCGCTGCATATTTCTTCAAAGCGAGATGAACTGGAGCAAAGAGTGAGAGGTGTTGGGCTTAAAAAGTGCCGTTTCTTCTCAGGAAGATTAGCACATGTTTCATGGAGAATGAAACTGCAATCTGAACAGTTGTAGAATGCATCTGAGTGGATTGGACGAACACATGCCTGACACAAGATGCTTTCCTCTAAAGCAATACCGTCTTTGATGAGACTCAGCTTATGTTCATGAGAGAAGTGATTGATTGTGTTGTCATCATTCATCGTAAATGGCTCTGTATCTTCAACTTCTTCTGGTACTCCATCAAGCTCAATCCCATCCCATACGTCTTCTCTTGTTGCACATTTCGAATGAATAACATAATTAGGACAAAAGGAACAAGAATAAGCTCCATATGACCAATCAACCTCTTCCCAACAAACTCCACATTTCCATTCTCCAAGACCAATAGGATATGTATACGAAACACGATGATCATGGTGACTGACATGAATCACACGTGGTAAATTAGCACACTTCTGATGGATCATGAAATCACATTGATGACATACATAAGGAGCTCGATCGCCTTTAGTCCCACAAGCATCACAAACAAATGAGATCAATCTTGGCATGAGTGTGAGTGTATGATCATGAACCTTCAAATTCGAAATACCAACTAGTGGGGGAGTTTCAATCGCACAATTAAGATCCAAGTTGAACTTACAAATGTCACAATGATAGAGTAAGCTTCCAGTATCTTTACCACATAGATGACATCTCGGATCTGTGTAAACTGGAGCTCTGTCGGTACGAAGCTTAAGACAATGTCTAACATGAGAAGAATGAGTGATAGTTGGTAACTTCAATTTGGAGAAGCATCTGGTATGAACTATCAACCTACAACGAGGACAAAAGTAGCCATATTCGTTGGCCAAACTCTTTTTGGCGAGATTACAAACTTCACACTTCATATAACCACCAAAATCAAGTATGAATAGAGGATGAGGATGCCAAGGCATATTCAGATGAGTTTGAGCACACATGGCATCAACCATACAATCAATGTCCACATTGAGATTACAGATAGAACAATGATAAAGAAGTTGCTTAGTGTTTTTACCGCAAATATGACATTTTGGATCTGTGTGGTCAAAAGCTCCTGTTGTGAGGAGCTTAAGAGAGTGTCCAATATGAGAAGGATGCTCGAATGTTTCTGTCATATTGAACACAAACATACAGCTCTTGTGAATGATAAAGTTGCATATACGGCAAGAGAAGAAACCACAACGATGTGATCCATTGCAAGCATCACAAGAACCAATATGCTCGAGGAAGGACAGATGATGTTTGTGTCCTTGTGTCAACTTCGACAAATTCATGGCTATTGCAGGTGAAGTGAATGCAAATTAGTGTCCGAGTATATGGACTTTTTTTTGGTTCGATAATAGATCAATATTGTATTTTTTTTTTGGTTTTAATGGATTGATATTGTTGTTTATTTTTTTCTCAACGATTGGATAGCAACTGATCCATAATCCAAACTCTAAAATTTATCATGCGAGGTTACGCGATTATCTAGAGTAAAATTTTGATAACGAAGTTGTTCCTCTGTATACTCAAAACATATTAATACTAGTATATTATTATATAAATTAATTTGATGTTGACAAATCTCTAATAATTCAATTAGGTAGTGGACACATAGTTAATCTATGTTTTTTTTTTTTTGTAAATTTTATAGTATGAAAGATATTTGATAAAAGAATATTTTATATGATCGTAATCATGATCATCGAAGGAAGGAGGAGCGCCATGACAGTTGGACAGCTCGCATTGAGTCAACGGTACTAATTTTGAGATCAATAATTAAAAAAATTCACGTGGTTTTTTTTAGTCGAATCGTGTATCATATAATAATGTTTTTAAATAAATAAATATTGTGATTCATAATAACACATAACAATCGATTCCATATATATATTACAACACAACTTCAAGAACCGAATTGAGGATGCTTTCATTCGAGTACGTTGTAAACAATGATATGAACAAAATGTTATGTAATCCTTAATAACATAGAAGGGAGCCAGGCAGAGACAACGACAGAAATTGCAAAGTGGTCGTGTAGATGTAATGTTAAACATCAATGCAATGTCTTCTTCTATCATTCCTCCTGGTTTGGGATACCTAACACTCCCAAGTACACAGTAAATATGCAAAGTGACTCCACAATCTTCACAAGTGTAGAACCAAGTCTCTGGATTTGTTTCTCTTTCGCAAATATATATGAATCCTTTGCAGCAAAACTGTATACAAGCATCGCACCTTATGTCGGTGTTATCTTGATTAAGATAAAGAGTAAGTAGTCTTGGGCTTAGAAAATGTCATTTCTTCTTTGGAAGATTGGCGCATGTTTCATGGAGAATAAATGTGCAATTTGAACAGTTGTAGAATGGCGTAGAAGCAATGGGACGAACACATACTTCACACAATATGCTTTGCACCAAATCCATACCGTCTTTGTCGAGAGTCAGGTTATGCTCATGAGCGAAATGAGTGATCGTGTTGTCATCGTTTATCTTGAATGGCTCAGAATCTTCAACTTCTTCAGGTACTCCATCAAGCTCTTCCTTATCCCACACGTTTTCCCTTGTTGCACATAATGAATGAAGAGCATAATTAGGACATAAGGAACAAGAATAAGCCCCAGAAGACCAATCAATCTCTTCTAAACAAATTCTACACTGCCATTCTCCAGGACCAAGTGGATACTTGTACGAAACACGGTGATCATGGCGATTCACGTGTATAACATGTGGTAAATGAGCACACTTTTGATGGAAGAACATGAGATCACCTTGATGAAGCGAAACATAAGGAGAACGGTCACCTTTTGTCCCACAAGCATCACAAAGGAATGACATCAATCTTGGGACTAGTGTGAGTGTATTCTCATGGACCTTCATATTTGAAAGAGCAACTGGTGTTTGTGTATGGTGCTTGTGGTATTCAATCGCACAAACCATGTCCATGTTGAACTTACAAATATCACAATGATACAGAAAGTCTTGATCAGTCTGTCTTCCACACACATGACATTCCGGCTTTGTGTAATCCTGAGCTCTTTGGCTGAGATGTTTAAGAGAATGTCTGGTATGAAATGAATGAATGATCTTAGGCAATTCAAGTTCAGAGATGCATTTATCATGAACCACCAACTTACAAAGAGGACAAAAGTAGCTATATCCATCTGGATGACCACAAACTTTACATGGCATCTCAAAGTCAAAGTCAAGCTTAAGTAGAGGATGATGGTGCCAAGGCATATTCAGATGGGCTCTGGCACACATGCCATCAATCATGCAATCAATGTCCAAATTTAGTTTACATATGGAATAATGGTAAAGGAGACGCTTAGTACTTTTACCACATATATGACATTTCGGATCGCTGTGATCAGGAGCTCCTGTTGTGAGAAGCTTGAGGCAATGCCCAACATGAGAACGATGCTCAAATGTCTCTGTTGTACTGAACACAAAAGTGCATTTATAGTGAACTGTAAATGCAGTGGCTGCAGCGGAAGCCACTGCCATACGATCGATCGTCACAAGCATCACATTCCAAGAGACCTGAATAGCGACCTAAGCTATGATCATGTCCTTTTATTTGCTTCATGAAGGTTACACTTATCAGAGGAAGAGAGAATTCAAAATTGATATTTGGATGGTTGCTCTTTAGTTGAGAACTGAATGATGATTAATGGATAAATATCGATGATGCGCTTACTTTTGTAATTGCTACTTGCTATTTTATATAGACTAAAGACATCAATAAAACAATATAACTAGTGAAGAAGTACTAATAAATCAGGTTTTGTCTGCCATGATAGTTTAATTCGGCTTATTTATTCTCTTATCTTTGCTTTTCCAACTACTCTCAAAAGACGAGTTTTCTTCTTCTTGTTTTGTTAATTCATTTGAATTAAATAAAAAACTGAGGAATTTCATTAGACCATCTAGATGAAAGACGAGGACTCGACTCACATTGACTGGATGGTGACTTTTTTTTTGTAAATGGGATGGTGTAGGATTGGGCATAAAAACCAGAATCGAAGTACCCAACCGAAATAAGAGTAACCGAATCGAATTAGAACCGGTTAAAGAACTGAATGGTTCCTAAATTAAGGAACCGAAAGAACCAGACCTGAACCAGAACTAAACCAAGAACTGAATAGTTATCCGAAAAAACCGAAATATAATTATATATTTTAAAATAATTATTTATATATAATTCAATAATCTAATCTCCAAAATTGTAACTATAAATCTAAATTTGTTTGTCAATTTGAATCAAAATTACTTAAAAAAACTAAAATATTTAATTTATTATAACTAATTTATGATTTTTCTAAAAAAAAAGTTTATTTTTAATTTAAATTAGATAGAGGTATCCGAACCAAAACTGAAACCAAATTTTAATAGGTACTCATTGGTTACCAAATTTTTAGAACCAAAAGAATCGGAACTGGAACTGAACCGAACCAAAATTTAATAAGTACTCATTAGTTACCACATTTTCGGAACTGAAAGAACCGAATCAAACCGAATGCCTACGGCTAGGATGGTGATTAATCATTAAATAAAATGACATATCTTCTTGCATGGTTTTTGTTTTCTCGTTCTAAATTCTTTTAATCCCATTCTATCATATTTTAGGGAAGGGGTTCGATTTTTAATGTCTGAGGATTTGTAGATTGTCTAGCTGTCCTCGGCTTTCGTAGGCTTTATCTTTCTAACTTAGAGGAGAGGTTAACTCGTTTTTAATTATAAAACTAGCTAGTGGACACGTTGTTAGTCTATGGCTTTTTAAATAAAAAAGAAAGCCACATCATTTTATTTAAATTTACATCAAATTATTAGCCCAACAAGACTTTACAAATGAATGAATTATAAAAGCCCAAGAAAAATAAAAAATAGGCTTTTCGTAAAGTGGTGAGGCCGGCGCTTGTAAAACTTATTTAAGACACTAATCATGAAAAATTATCCTATGCGCAGATATAGCGCGTCAACGACACGCAACGAAAACCGCTGGAAAATATTAAAAAAGAGGCCCGTGGAGATGTTTATTTCTAAACCTTTTATTCCTAACTCAAGATTTACACGTTATCGGTATTTTGTAAATAGATTATAAGAAAATCTTGATCTTATCTCATGACTCGGTTGAGTTTATTTCTCTGATTCAGTTGATGGTGTTTGTATGGGAGTCCAGAGGATTAAGAGGAGTCTTTCAACGCTATACTCGGAGATAGAGGCGGTTCTATGGGTGATGGAGTGTCTAATTTCTTTTTGTTTAACGGAAATAGAGTTAACGACTGACTGTTCAAACATTCTGCATATAGTTTCTAACCTAGATGATTGATTAGCCAACTTTCCTTTCCTATTACGAAGATTTTTTGTGTTTGAAGAGTTTTTTCTCCATTTTTTCTTTACATGTTATCTCGAGAGTGTTTAGCTACAAAACTGATTCGTTTGTTAGTTGTTGTAGAGAATCAGTTAGTGGTGTGTAAATTTGCACCCATTTTGTGGTCTTTGAATGAATTATAAGTGTTGACAAAAAAAAAAATTAAAGAGAAAAGTCACTAACTCGGTGCTTTTGGATGAGAAAAATATATCATTGGGCCTTACGTATTTAGTTATGGGCCAATTGACATTTCATGATATCTTGAGTTTGGCAATACGTGGCGAAGCTGAAATCTTTCAATTTCGAGATCCAAGTCCCTCAGCATTCTAAAATTCGCTGCTGGAATTTTTCCCGCTCCACCGCATTTATACGGCGGAATGGACCCACCAGTTCCGCCGACAGCAAGTGCCATTGACGGAGAAGAAGATTGGGAACTTTTTAACGACGATGGTTTCGTTTACAAGCGAAAGAAGCGGATCCGTATAGACGGCGCTGAAGAAACATCGAAACCGCCGGATCCGGAGTTAGATCCGTTAGTACAAGAGAGAAATCGAAAAATACGGAAGAAGAGAATACTAATGAAGCTCAAACGAAAGTATGAGAGTGAGATTGAGCAGTGGGAGATTATGTCGAACAGCTTAAATGCTATGCAAGAGAAGGCAGATAGATTTCAAACGATACAGCGAGAAGAAAGGTTAAATGCAGAAGCGACGTCGTTTTCGGAGTCTTCATCTACAACTGATAGAGCTCGAGAATTTGGCGGAGAAGATGCTTCCGCGCCGCAATCTATGCTCAACGAACTTCTTTTTATGGTAATTAGGGTTTTAATTCAGGATTTGGTTTTGTTTGTTGTTTGAATTCGATTTGAAATTCACTCCATGGGAATTTGAAATTTGCAGGTAGAAAGACAAGAAGCGATTATTCAAGATGTTACAAACCTGTGTGAAGTTGCAGAAAACATATGTAGAATTGAAGAAGAAGAATTGAAGCAGTCGTTCTTTGATCTTGCAATATGGAGCTCACCAACTGATCTAATGGCGTCGCTTTGTTCTGATTAACCTTAAATTGTATCTTTTTCCTCTGGTTTTATCTAAAGCTCTCTCTACTTAGGTCTACTTTTGTACAATTCGTGTGTGTTGTGTAGCAATTGTAGAGTGATTTTCTGTGTTAGGCAGCCTTAATTAACCATTATTATATCCTTAATTATAAAAAAATGGGGTTTAAAAAACAAAACAAAACAGGTGAAGTAACTTAAAAGTCACATTTGAGTTCATTGTCAAAACTCAAAACGTAAGAATTCCAACAATGTGAACTGAAGCAATTTAAGAAGTTGTGAAGTCGATGATAAATTAAAAAGTTCTGAGTCTTCTGACTAAAGAATTAAGCAAAGATAATTATTAAACCATTCAAGACTGTACAAAGTTCCATTACCTGATGAGAGCAATTTTAGAGGATTTGATCTCTCTACAACTTCTGTTTCAATGGGCGTCTTCATCAGAGTCTCCTTGAGCTTCTATCTCGTCCCCAATATCCTCCAAAAGCTTATCAACATCGACTCCTAACTCTTGAAGCTTCGCAGTTAGCTTCTCCACTTTGCTCTCTTCTTGACCCAAACATACTAACAAGTCGTTTAATTCGTCTTCGCTTTCTTTCTGAGCTTCTTTTCTCACTTCTTCTTTAATGGCTTCTATATCAGGAACCTCCATGGGTTCTCCTCCTTTCAAAGATTTCACTTCCCGTTCAAGATGGTAATTCGCTTGTTCTAGACTGTTGTATGCGTCTGATAGGCTTTTTAAGTCTGACTCAAGTTTTGAAGCCATGTTTTTGTAACTTGATGCATCGGTTTCAATCTTGGCTTTTTCAGCTTTAACTGTCTCTAAACGTTGAGATGTTTCTTGGAGTTCTCGCCTGCTGCTTTCCATCTGAACTTTATCCATTGCTGTACTTGCTCTTGGCTCTGATCCTTGAGATTGCTCATTCCTTCCAGAGCTGGCTACGTCTTCTGCCAAAGCAGAGTTCCGAGCAAGAAGATTCTGGAAAATACAGAGGTCGCAACAACAAGAAGCTCTTTCAGGCACAAAAGATGTTGAGTTTTCTTGTTTTTACTCAGTTAACCATTAACATACGTATCATCATAAATATAGATATCATTTGCTTTCCAACTGAGAACATACTACCTAAACCTGCTATTTCTCCTAAACCTATCTTAACAAAATCTAGTGCTTCCTCGTAATAATCCCACCTTGGCAGAAGCTTAGTGCTTAATTCTATTTTTTTGGTTCAAACTTAGTGCTTTCTATATTTCGATGTTACAAGATGCAATGCTTCATATTCCCAATATTTTAGCAGAACTTCCATAACATTCCTATCGATTTTGAATTCACATTTTACTTAGCGTCTCAAGTGTTTTCTTTTTTAATTGCAATCATAAACCTAAATGTAGGAAGAGGTGTGTACCTGAATCTCCGAACACTGTTTCTCTATAAAGGCTTTCAAGCGGTTGATGTAGTCTTTCTCATTTTCTCCGCTCTTCTGCTCCAAATCCGCTGGTACTACAGCCACCTCACTTTTTGGCCGACTATACACATCCACGATTCTCTCTTTGATGTTACCTTCCAGGCTCTTCACTAAGCCTATGAAACTAGCATCAAACAACGACAAGAGCATTGGGTGATCCTCATTCCCCTTGTCCATTTCATATGCCTCGTCTACATCATTAATCTCAGCTTCATTGGGCGTGACAGTTCTTGTCAACGATTTATTACCCTGTGGAGGTTTCTTGGAGGGAGAGAAGATGAAGCTGTTCTGCATCTCTTCAAACTTCGAGAAATATGATGTAAGCCCCATCTTCTGGCCCACAGCGTCAACTACAGCAAAAGCATCTCTACCATTCTCAATTGATTTATTGTAAATGACACATTCTCCCAGTAGAATAGATGCCAATCCCCTTATGCACACTGTCGCAGCTGGGTCTGCTACCAGCTCGAGCAAATATGTTAGGTGGTGGCGTGAATCTAAAAAGCACTGAACTGCAGCAGGGAAATCAACAGTCCATATGACAAGCAGTTTTAAAATAATCTGCTGAATATATGATTTCCCCAATGTGCTAGATTTATCTTTGCTTTTCATGGAAGAAGCAACGGCCAAGTATCTTACAATCCTCTGAAAAAGAGGCTCTGGAGTTCCCATGGAAGGCATAGGTGATTCAAGTACGATTTTCAAAGCCTGTTGAGTTTTCCAAAAAGTCAGCTAATGCAGGATCAAGAAAAATACTGTGTACAGAACATACGGTTAAAGGGATGATGATTTCATTACCTTTTCCTTGCACCGAAGATTGTCCTTCAAAACATGTGAAAGAATGCTCGCAGCTCTGCAACATGTCTGTTTAGAATAAATAGATTAGTTTCAGATTGCGTAAAAATAAATATTGAAGACAGAGAAACAAGTTTACCTCAAGATCACCATCAGCTTCACCAGAACAAAGGCCTCGCAACAACATACTGACACATCCAGATAAAAGTTGAATAAGTTTTAGTACAAGAGAAGCAGCTCAAATTTGAAGGACCATGGAAAATAGCCATGAGAATGAAGAGTCAGATCCCTTCAAAATAACACAGTTAAAGCTGCAAAACATAGGAAAAAAAAAGATGGTACCTTCCAAATGACATGTGAACATCATCTTCTAGAGGATCATGGGATGTGGGATGTGGTTGAGGTATTAAAGTCGAAGCTAGCATTGTTTGACCCTCAGGATTTTTCTGAAAACATTTAGGGAATGAGATTTTAGATAAGTTGTACACAAGAAACATTGCATGATGACTATCACATGCAACATTAGATTAGAATAAGCAATCTTACATTAGACACTGAGATAAAAATATATGACAATTACAAACCTCACAAAATGTCTTGAAAACGTAATCCGCTGCAACAAACTCTTGTATACTAGACGTTTTTAAAATGATTCGGAGGATAGAATGGAGTGCAGGTTCTACTTGCCGATCTTCACCAAGAACTTTGTTAGCAAGGATATCACGGTTCTTGGGATGTCCATCAATTAGATCTCCAATGCATTTAAATGTCTTGCAGCAAAGAAACATAAAGTAAACTTTAGCTTATTGTAACTATAAAAGAAACTTGGACTTCAAACCACTGGTCAGCAATTGCCTTGATGACACAGCAACAATTTATACAAAAAAGAACTGCTAATAAAGATACAGAAATAGTCATTGTAAGCATATCACTTCCATGGTCAACCTAGATACAAAGCTCAACAGTAGAATTCTATAATCTAAATAAGATTGTTCGAACTTATTGTCAGTTGCATAAATCAGAAGAATCATTGATATACAATAAGATTTGAATGATAAACAAGAAAGAGAAGGGGGCTAATAGACAGGATATTTAACTAGAGAAGATTTGCTTACCATGCAGCGAACAGCAACAGGCGCCCACTGGCTTTCAACACCCAACATCAGTAGATGGTCTAGCAGTTTTTTCTGTTGACGAATCAGATACGATAGAATAAGAAACCTACTAGACCCTGTCCACAATAGGGAACCACATCATATTATATGATAACAAACCTGAACCAAAACCGTTCTATTTGCCAGCTTGTTTGAATCTTTCCCTGGCTCCGTGTCTGCACCTCCCATGATCAGCATATTGATTGTCTCCAGTGCACTTAGTAGATTAACAGTCTACTGGGATTTTGTTCATTCAGAAGGACAAAGATAAATGAAGTTGCACGAACTGGTAGAATTAATCCAAATGGAAGAAGCACTCTATGATCTAACCTTTTGCTGGGTGAACTTATATGTAATCCCTCGTAGTTTTAGAATTGAAATTATTGGTTCAAAACCCATGGTCTCCCTTAGTAGAATCTGTACAAGTTCAAATATTAGCCATTGTGCAGATCTAGTAAATGAAAAAGATAAATAAAGACCAGGAGAAAAAGCTTCAGACCTGGTTTGATGAACTGCTGCGGAGAAGATTGTTCAACAAATCCAGACAGTCCTATTATAGAAAAATAAAATTAGCCGCAAGTGCATGAACAAGGAACTCAAAGTTAAGCAGAAGCAGTCAATTCCAATGCATGCTCGACTGCTCATAATGCTAACATAAATTGCAGGAAGCCAACATATGAAGTGTAATTGCCAATATTGCTTAATCCTAAAAACAAAGAAGAGGCTTCTTCATTTTCCTAATTAAATGCCTAATTTTTAATCGAATACAAGTGCTATATATATTTCTAAAAGAGAGCTACTAGTCACCTGCACAACAACATCGCCATCTGACCCCCCTTCCTCCTTTATGATGCTAAATATCTTTTCAAATGCACCTTCGAAGACAACAATTTTTTGGATCTCCTACAATTATTTAATCATCTAGTGAGATCAATTAGATCCAATGGCTGCTTCAGTTCAAGGCAGCAGAAAACAGACAGTGACAAATATAACCAGGAGGTATCACCTCTGCTTCACGCGTTAGGTGTGTAAGAAGCAACAAAGCCTCATTCCGGATTACCTGTAAAGCAAACACATCATAATGAAATATAAAAAATATGGTATTCATAGTTCAACATCGCATAACCTCATATTTGAGGTTGACTGGAGGCTGCAGATACCAAAATCTTAAGCAAACCAACAATAACATCATACATATCCAAGATATAATTAATAGTATACCTCCCTATCCATTAGCATATCCATGAGTCGAGTTATACCGCGAGGGGTGGTCAAGATAGCTTCCTGCAACCTGAAAAGACAGTTAGCAATAGTCTCTATAGCATATAGATAGAGAAATCACACAAAAAGAATAGATTCCTAAGATATATACCTGTTTTGAGAGTTCATAAGAAGAGCGGTCAAAATCTGAAGAGTGTAATATCGAACATAAAAATCTTCTTCCTCCTGCCATACCATCAGGAAAACAAATCATATGATGCATGCATTAAAAAATGCAGATATATATATATTTGAAAATATAGAGTAAACTCAAACCAGCAAACTCAAAAGAAGAGTAATATTTTCAGCTTCACGAGAGAGCAAATCAGAGTTCATAGGAGCTGCAAGGACTTCAGTCTTCTGTGCCCTTTCATGATCGATTGGCATTAGAGCGCCAAGAAGAGTTTCTAAGGAACCTCGAACCTGGACAGATAACGCAACTATAAGTTGAAAAATAGCACAACACACTAACATCAACAAGAAATTCAATAACAAGCTCTGGATAATATCAAAGTAAAACAACAAGAAATTTACAAGTGAAAATTCCACAGTTAAGAATCTCATGCTAGACCAAAATCCATACTGAAACAAAAAATTGTAACAATTTCCTAGTTCCACCTCCCCTTTTCTATAGATCTGTCCCCTGGACTGGTGGACCTATCCTGATTCTGAAATATGTGTTGCTACACTATTATTCAGGATTACAGTTACAATTTCTACTCTCTAAAAACTACTTCGTTTCAAAAAAGAAAAGTAAAAGTCCATATTTTACAAACTTTTCATCAACGAATGTTACCATATTCTCCATAAAGGTGAGGGTAAGAGGGTGTGCTATGACGAAAGGGAAAACAGCAATATGTACAATCTAAGCGAGACCAAAATAAAAACGAAAAAGAAAAGAAAAGATACAGCACCATTTCAACATCATCCCGTTGGTCCTTTAGGATGCCCACTATCAGAGGAAATCCTGAAATAAAAGAATGTAAATTGCAATACTGGATTTCACAATCAATCAAGCACATTACAGAGAGAGGAAACACACTCACCGGATGCTCCAAAAGCTAATTGAGCAGCATTACTTTCTGCCACAACAGACTGAAGTTCTACTATAGCATTTCTCCTATCGTCAGGCAAGGTACCATTACTTATACGATCCAGCAGGCGTTGAATGTAACTACGAAAATACACCAAACAATAATCCAATACTCATTAACTAATTTCTCAAATACTTACAGGCCATGATAGATATGATTTCCACAACAACTAAAAGAACTTGCTATATTTCCCGACTTGTAGCAAATAAAAGAGAAGAATATGTACCTGTCTACACTTGAAGATGGATTGTCGCCAAAAACCATACCAACAACCCCCTGTACAAGTTACAAAACTTAAACACTGGAAAATTTTGGTAATGCTAGTTAACAGCATTAGAAGATGTCAAGAAACACAATGTATGAGGTTCTCTCCCGCATAGTAAGTACACTAGCAGTCACTCTCTCCACTGTTGAAAAACTTCTAAAAAACATACTGAAATCAACATTGAGCCAATGCTAAACAAGCTCCTCACAAAATTTACAGCAATTAGAAATCCCAGAAAAACAATAAGCCAAGGCGAGTATGCATTCGATCCAAAACAGAACTAACTCGCCCGAAAACCTAACATCTCAATTAAGCTCTCAAAGATGCAAAATTCTAGAAAATCTTCACCTTATAACGGGATGCCAAATCCATATCTCTCTAGCAAATACCTGAAAAAATAAAAAAATTCGAGAAATGTCAATCAAAATTGGAGCAGCAATAATGCAAACCAGCACATAAACAGAGAATCAGACTACAAAACCCTAGAACTCCGAAAATTAACACACAGATGAAAACATAACTGAAAATATCGAGAATCGAACAGCTTACACAAACTATGCAGTACGAATAAGATCAGATAAGAAAGAAAAAACCTCAATGAACCTCGATAGATCGCAGCGATCTCTTCTCCCCAGAGTCTCTCTCTTTTTTCACCTGACCGATCTGTTGAAGCAAAGTCAGAAAGCTGATAAACCGTTCGATCGTCACGATGAAATTGCTTGTTGTTTCAATTGGTGAGAGAGAAAAATCGATGACGTACTGTACTCACGCCCACACCAGATCTAGCTTCTGACTCCAGTTGAGTACAAATAGAGCCCAATTGATTATAAAAAGAAGTTGAGGTTTGGGCTTGTGTGTTTTAGTTCGGCCCATATTACTATTACATTTAAAAGACCAAATAGAAGAATTTATACCCAAACCGAATAAACCAAAGGTACTTAACTAAACGAACCAAGATTGTGTTTCGATTTCAATTAGACAGCTTTTTTTTACCAATTACTAAACAAGAATTGGGATACATAAAAAGTTAAACCAGAAATAATTTATTGTTTGGTTTGATTAGACTAAATTTGGCCCAAACCGAAATGAACTGTATAAACGCAGGCCCGGCTCCAGTTTATAAAGGGTCTCGTGCACAATCAGTAAAAAGACCCTCATTCATTAGCTAAAAATTTTATTTTTAAAATTTTGGGCCTTACATATTAAACAAAAAATAGGATTTTAGATATGGATCTACCACAAATGCACTCTTTACACATATAAACAGTCGAATCTGTATAAATAGCATGCCTAAGTGTAGTTTTTTGTTAACAATTAGATCGATAGTCTAGAATTTATTTTCTAAAATCCTTTCTTAATCTACCAATAAGAAGAATCGAATACATGATGTCAGAATTATTAGTTAAATCATCATGCCACCCATATGAGAAATTTATAGTGGTCAACCCAACTTTTTGCAATATCAATATCCAATTAACCTAATTAATAAAATAATAATTGACAAAAAAATATATAATATATGCGTGGCTCAAGTAGCATAGTCAATTAAATTCAATGGTTAGAAAACATGATTTGAATTGAACCAATCAATAAAAGGTGGAGTCTAAAAATACAGTCGCCTAGTTCAATAAAATATAGTAAGGGGTTGTTTGTTTGAAGGTTTGTCAAATGCATCCAGATAGTGCATCTAAACACATCGTTTAACTAGACTATCTAGATGTTGTTTGTTTCTATTTTAAGTTATGCATCTAGATGTAAATGTATTTGTTTTGTGAATTTGTATCTCCATTTAGATGCATTTAATAACTAAATGACTAATAAGGACATGTTTTTATAATTAATACTTTATTAAATAAATTATATTCTGAATCAAATAAATATCAATTTTTTTTTGTCAATATTGGGCAGCAATTGACCGGCTTATTAGCCAAGTTCCTACATAATGTAAGCAGTGGGATTGATCTTACATTAATTAAATAATTAATTTTCAAAATTAGTTTGAGATTTTTGAAAAAAAATTCCCGCCAAATTTTTATAACTTATAATATATCTTATTAAACTATTTATTGGGAGTTATAACTAATCTTATTAAATTTGGCGGGAAACAAATTTACGGAAATATAAATGATGGTATCTTCGTTCATAAGAGGCGTTTTTGAATTATGATGGTAAAATTGGCGAGAAAATATTTTATGGATTTAAAAACTCATGGTATTTTCATTCATCAGAGTCGTGTTAGAATTACGTTGGTAAAATTGGCGAAAAAAAATATAGCGGAAAATTTTTTTACGGAAATAAAAACTGATGGTATTTTTGTTCATCATAGGCATTTTTGAATTACGTTGGTAAAATTGGCGGGAAACAATTTTAATAATTTTATATGTTTTATATGTTTTATTTATTTATAATTATTAAAATGTGAAATAATATAATAATAATATTTGGTTTGGTTGTAATATGTAATTTTTAATTAGGGTGTTTTAGTTTTTTTAGTTTTTTTAAACTCCATCTATATCCAATTGTTTCCTCTAAAAGCATCTCAATTTTTAAACATTTTAAACTAAGTTGAGATGCTCTATCTAACAGCTTTATCCAAATGATATACAATTATACACTTAAACAAACAACATCTGAATGTAACAACTGGATGGAGCAGGTAGATTGAAAAACAAACATCCCCTAATATATAAATGATAATGGTCGACCAAGACTTAATTAATCCGTGTGTGTTGGTGAGATAGTTGAAGATCTAAGTATTATATAGTGTAAACTTGCTTTATTTTTATATTAGATTCCACTTCAAACAAAGTTTGTGTGTGGGTGGGTAACCACTTGACTTTGTGGGTCTTGGACCAAATGTTTAATCCGGAGTAGATTTGTGGGCAACTCTTTTTTTATAATTTGAAAAGTTCGGTTTAATAGATATTATGAGTTTTTAATCATGGTTGTGGAGATTTTATTTATATCTAGTTTTTGGATTACCAGACTATAAAATATGACTACATTCAAAGGTAAAAGAAAAAATGTGAACACCTTTAAAAATGTCAGATAGTGAGATTGAATGAAATTCGAAACTAGAAACTTCTAAACATTTTAAATCTTGCTCAGCCACTCGACCATAATTTTTCATGAATATTTGAGTCAGGTTGTGGGGGTTTTGTTCCTATTTGGTTATCGGACCGGTCAAAGAACCATGAGATCCGACAATACCCAAAGGCTAATAAAAACCATATGAAAATCTTTAAAAATATTACACAAATGCGAGTTAAAAGAGATTTGAACCTTGGAACTCTTTAACTTTTTAAATCTTGCTCAGCCGGGGCGGGGTTGTGGTAAACTCTTGCCAAAAAAATTCTTATTGAATCGTGTTTAATCTAGCTAACACATTTGTGCTACTAAAAAAGTTAAGAAGAAGACATTGTTAGTGAAAGAGACTTAACAAAAGGCATAATCAGAAAGTTGTGTTTGCCTTTGGCACGTAAAGTCTTATGTTTACGTATACACAATGCGTCACGTTACATCTGTTATGGATCGATTGAACAAATATATGGTGGTCGATTATAAAGAAATGGGTTACGTTAAAAATATTCATATCCGTAACGATTCATTGGTTTTTCCGGTTAACAAGATAAGTGTTTAGACGTTTATAAAAAAAAAAAAAAAGATTTATTCTATGGCTATCAATGAATATAATCAAATGATAAAATCACAGAATCCTGTTTTTTTCTCCAAAAAACAAAAAAAAAATTATAATATGGAATCTAGAAAAGTTTTTTTTTTGTTAAATATCTAGAGAAATTAAAATTTCCAATATTTAACGTATACATATCTTGTTTCATGTTTTTTTCTATATCTTGTATTGCTCGCTCATTAAATTTTAGAGCTGATCTCCTCGTCTGCAGTGTGTTTGCACAAGGTCTTTCGAGAAACTTATCTTTTATAGATTATTTATCATCTAAAACGTATACATAAGAGAATAATTAAAGTAAGAAAAAAAAGTTTAGAATCTTTAAGGCCAAGCCTAATTACGAAAACAATCACAAACTAATGATATTGTGAAAGGGGAATAAACGAATATGCTTTGAAAATGAAGTCTGCAACTAAATCCAATATGAGTGGTATTGAAGATGATAAGACATGTTCGTTGCACGTCTTGGAGACTCATTATTATCATTAACTTTATTAAGAAAATACGATTTTCAAAATAATGTATAATAATATAAAGTAACATCATCCACATGTGTATAGATGTAATTGGATTATTTTGGTTGATTCTATATTATATGCTTTGTCTTTTCATCAGTTAGGCCACAAGATGAGCACATGTATGTTGCAAATATTCAACTTTAATTAAGAATTTGTACCACACATATATATGTGTGATGTTCAGTTTGGTTCATTTTCTTATTCGAATCTTTGTCTACTAAATGACAAGCTCAGAATTTTGTATTAACGACCATCAATACATATTTTTCTTTAGAAAGCATAACATTTTTAATGGTTATACAATTTTGTCGACCTTGTAATTATTAAACTTAATTAAGCTGCAAGACTTTGACTGTTTACCAAGTTTTAAGTCGTTGATGACAATATGACATGCACTTAAACATAATAATACTCCTCATTTAGTGGAATTATTATAAATGTTATCAAAAAGATTGGTTAAATCTAACCCTTGAGCCAAAATCATCATAGTTTGATAGTTAGATACCTTAATTGTTGATTTTGATATTATGAGTTCGATTCCAAGAAGTCATATAATCCTTCACATGATATTGGCAAGGGTTTTAGAGAGGGTTTGAGCTACAGATCGGACGTTAATGATCTAATTGTTGACAAAAAAACTTTAACATTTGAATGTTCACCTTGTAATTTTAATACAAGTTCCATTCCAAAAAATTGCATAATCATAATCATGTATAATATAGTTTAAGGTTTAAGTTACAAATCAGATTTTGACTTAATCTAATTTTTTAAAAAAAATTATCATTATTAGATTATTTGCAGTAATATGTTATTCTCCAATATCTATTCATAAAGTTATGTTAATCAAAAATTTAAAGAAACAAATATTTTGTTGAAATTAAATATCTATTTTTGTAAATTTTCTGATAAAAATTTGATTTTAATTATACATTTTAGTTATGATGGAATGTTTGTTTTCTCTTAATTATATTTGGTTGAACCAAATATAAATACAAGAGACATATTATAAAAGCTGGCAGAAAAATATATATTTTTCGAAAACGAAGCTGAAAAATAAATAATGTTTTAAACAAATTCAGTCTGATGGTTATATATCCCAATTAATAGCTATAGGTATCTGAACTTCGACTTTACCTTAATATATGTACTTAAGAATTTTAGGAGATTTTAACTATGAAGTTTTGCTTTGCACTGTAGATAAGACTTTATAAAAAAATTAAAGAGGTGATAACTAGAAAACCGCTTATACGAAAAGAAAAAGAAAGAAAAAGAGAATGGCTTGTCGTCACTCTCCCCTGCGTTGGCACTTGCCGTTAAATTCGCATGTCAGCAAAAAACATTGAGTCACGTTTGTAAGCCACACGCGTCATCTTAATTCAACCGTTAGATTCATTTACTTCATCACCAGATTCATCCAACGGTTTCGATGCGTTTAAGAAATCTGTACGCTGAAAACGGAAACTTTCTTCGTAAAGTCGAAACCTTTTTTAAAAAATCTTCGATTTATTATCATTTCTATTAATAATAAATATTAAATTTTTTTTTTTTGCTCTAGTGGAGAAAATTTAAAAGAGGAAATCTAGTGTTTATTTATCTCCTTTTGTCTCTTTGATTTTGCCAGATTTCATTCCTTAAAAAGTTTCTATAATTCATAATTGATTCTTTTTTTTTTCTTTCATCGTGAAAATTATAATCCTGAGGTTTTGGAAATTTTCTTATTTCCGTTTCTGGGTTATTCAATTTACTCTTTTTTATTCTGGGTAATAAATTTGGGGATTTGACGTTTGCTTTAGACGAATCATCGATTGTTCTATCAGTTAAATCATGTCCGATGGATACTCCAATTCGAAGAAGACGGATGATCTTTGCGAAGATGTTTGTGGCCAGGTTTGGTTCTTATGTTTTTTTGTCATTATATAATTTTTCGCTTTTTGAAATCGAGTTCCGTATAAATTATTTTCCGGGAAATTCGATAAGCATTCTGAGAAAATTCGATTTTTCCCCCTGATTTTTACAAAATTCGTTCCAGAAATTCAATCGCAAAAGCTCTGTTTTTTCGGGTTTCCATTTAAAACTTTTATTGTTTCAAGTTGTTGAGGAAGATTGAATACTCAGACCTAATTGTTTGCATCAATCGTATCGAATACCTGATAATAAATTATGATAGCTTTTCTTTTTTCTGAGTATGAAATAAATTTATTATATTTTATTAGCCAGATTGTTTCTGTTGCTTGAAAAGATATTTGAATTTTCAATACTCAAAATTTGATTTTTGTCTTTCTTGAAACTGTTGTTGATTTGTTTTATCTTGAATTGGTTCTTGTGTAGGGATCAAAAGCAGCTGCAACAATCTCAAGGCTTAAATGTGTTCTTAGAGGTTTTGATTTAAGAACATTCTTGTTCCTCTTTGTGGTGATGCCATTTGGTATCTTAGCAATCTATTTACATGGACAAAAGCTCACTTATTTCTTCAGACCGCTTTGGGAATCACCTCCAAAGCCGTTTGAGACCATTCCTCATTACTACAATGAGAATGTAACAATGAAATCACTCTGCAGTCTTCATGGTTGGGCTATCAGAGAATCACCAAGACGGGTTTTTGATGCAGTTTTGTTTAGTAACGAGAAGGATCTTTTAACAGTTCGTTGGAAAGAGCTTTATCCTTATGTGACACAGTTTGTGCTTCTTGAATCAAACTCTACGTTTACTGGTTTGCCAAAACCATTGGTTTTCAAGAGCAATAAGGAACAGTTTAAGTTTGTGGAGCCGCGGCTAACTTATGGAACCATCGGAGGACGTTTTAGGAAAGGTGAGAATCCGTTTGTAGAAGAAGCTTATCAGCGGGTTGCGTTGGATCAGCTTCTTAGAATAGCTGGGATTGAAGAGGATGATTTGTTGATTATGTCAGATGTTGATGAGATTCCAAGTGCTCACACGATCAATCTTTTGAGATGGTGTGATGATATTCCTCCTGTTCTTCACCTTCAGCTTAAGAATTACTTGTATTCTTTTGAATACTATGTCGATAGCAAAAGCTGGAGAGCGTCTATACACCGATACAATCCAAGGAAAACTCGATATGCTCATTTTCGTCAGAGCGATGTAATGTTAGCTGATTCTGGATGGCACTGCAGCTTCTGTTTCCGTTATATAAGTGAGTTTATATTCAAGATGAAAGCTTACAGTCACTCAGACCGTGTCAGATTCTCTCATTACCTGAATCCAAGGAGGATTCAAGACGTTATTTGCAAAGGAACTGATTTGTTTGATATGTTACCTGAGGAATACACATTCAAGGAGATTATAGGCAAAATGGGACCTATACCTCGGTCTTATTCAGCTGTTAATCTTCCTTCATACCTGCTGGATAAAGCTGAGCAGTACAAATATTTGTTACCTGGTAATTGCATCAGAGAAAAACAAAGTGGGTTTATATGATGAACACATTGAAAGTGTTCTTGTATAGTTTTAAGCTTCACTGCCTTTGCATCATTCTTGAGATAAAGGCACGAACTTTTGCCCGGAAGAAGGAGAAATTGAAGAAGCAATGATTGTATCTGGTACTTTGCCGGGAAAGGTATATAACCTGAATGCTGGATTTTATCCAGTTCTTTTGATACAAGAGGAAAAGAGCTTACTTTGAGTTAAAAGCTGCACAACACTTCCCAGGTTTTTTTCAACAATGGGAACAAATGTTGCTTGCTTAAAGCTGATTTAGTAGTATAGATGTTTCAGGATCTATTTGTTTATACAACAATCTCTTTGCGGTTCGTTGTTATGAATTCAATTCTGGTGATATAAGTTACTTCATTCTTATACGGTTTCAATTTATCTATTAAAGCCTCCTTTGCTCTGATCAATATGGCCTCACTACAAAATATAAGCATCAGTTTCTTGCTTTTATGTCTTGTCTGCAAAACGTTGTGTTCTTTTCAAGTTTAAGTTGTTTTGTTATTGTGGTTGTCATAGTCTGGATTGTTCTTAACTTATCTTTTTCTTTAAGGGTATTTTTGTGGTTAAGCAATATAGACGAATCCTTTTCGAACCCCAACTTGGCTATAATTTAGAAAGCAAAATGTGCAAAAAGAGACCTTTGCTTTCAAGTTAAATTGTGAAAGCAAAATTGTTAAATGTGTTATCTTCAGAAAGAATCTTTGCACTAATCTGCCGTGTGTCTTTGTGTAATAATGAAACTGCTTTGAACAGATTCTCTTATGACTTGAAAGAAGAGGTTACGTTGTGGAATACGTTTATTGTGATAAAGTCAATCTCAAAAGTCATTTTTTACAGATTTGTAAAGCAATTAGGGAAATTTTACAAAATATACAAATGGTTTTCTTCATACAACAAATCATTTTAATTTGTCACTGCAAAACCAGCATTGATCCGAAATCTGAATTACAAATGCAAAGAACATAACTTCGGGTATCATGTTCTTATGTTCTACTGAATCATCAGAAACTGAACCTGACAATAGAAAAATCAGCTTTCAACATTCATGCCAGAGTTTAACATCTTTCAGATACCAATGATGATGACAAATAAAAAGATCAAGAAATTCTGTGATCTTATGTTCTTCATTTCTAATCACTATCCCAATCCTCATCCCTTTGTTTTCCACTCTTAGTCTTCGCATCGTTGATACCATTTCTTGAACTATTGTTCCTGAATCTCGGTTGTTTAGATGTTGATATTGTCCTGTTTTCATCCTCGTCATCATCGCTGCTGGAAATATAATTAGCCGGTGGTGCATCTTCTTCATCTTCCGACTCCCACATAGTGTTATCAAGATCACTCAACACATCGTCATCACTCCTCACTTGAGGCCGAGGATCAGGGCTTCTTCTCTTATAATCATCTCTCTGCCGTCTTGTATTTGATCTCGTTCTATCAAATCTCTTTGGAATTTCATCATCCTCAGAATCCAATTCACCGTCATCATCATCTTCATCACTATCATTGGGCCTCCTCTGGCTACGTGAATCCCTTTCATTTCTTCTAAAACCATGACTCGAATCTCCATAACTACGCAATTCAGGCGTCCTGCTTCTTCCTGCAAACTCTTCTCGGTTCCAATACCTTATCCTACCAGATTCTTCTTGCTCTGCAGCTTCCTCTTCCTCCCACTCCTTATCTGCTGCTTCTTCGATCTCAGCTATGAATCTGTCTAGCTCCTCCTGGTCACTATCCTCATCACCCGGTTCTGATTCTTCTGTATTGTCAACACTAACGCCTTGTTCTGATTTTTTATCTCCATGGAAGACATATGGGCTTCCTTCTTTCTTGTCAATGGCATTGAAGAACGTCGAGGCCACTCTCTGGATGCTAGCCATGGCAACCGGATCTTCAGGGTTAACACCCATTCTCCGTAGCTGCTGTTCTGTTTTCTTTATGTTCAGCTTCTGAGATTCAAGCGCTTGTTCGAATCTCGCTTTGAATAAAGCCTACAAAACATAAAACATATATAGTTGTTCATATCATACACTACAAAACAATTGTTAGAGCAAGCCACAGTGATTTATAGATACTATGCCTAAGGATATTCTGATCCGAAGATTTGGACTTTGTTGATGCCGTTAAGAACCGATATCCTAACTCAGATAGTCTATAGATGAACCAAAGTCTAACATTTAACACTAATATCAACTAAAGTATCATTCTTTAACAATAAAAGCCTCAACTTTAAGGAAGAAACACGCAGCTGATAAGATTTATACTCCATTACCTTTCGTTTAGTGAGGGTGTTGACAGGGATTAAGTTCTTAGGCTGCCGATAGTTTCTACCACGGAACATAATAATAGTTTTTACATTATGTATGTTTATGACTACCCCGCCGCTCAGTCTAGCTATCATGGTCGCCATTTCTTTAATCTTTTCCTTAGGAAAGTTATCACAACAAACTTGCACTGTCTCATGAAACTTCCAGTGCATATGCATATTTTGGACCACTCCTCCAAAGACTCCACGAACACCAACAGGAACATAGTTTTTATTCTTGAAACCAATTTTCTTGAACGCTTGAAACTGCTCCGGTGTGAAAAGCTCAGGATCATGCACCGGAGATGGCAGATCAGGAAGATCATACTTCTTGAGCTTCTGCAACAAAAGCGCAACTTTCTTCTTCGCCTGAATCAAGAAAAAGCAAAAGAGAAACATCAGCAAATTTAAATCTCTAATACATGTCACAATATAAAAACAACCAAACAAATTCAGATTCAGTATATGAACCACACTAAATCAAGCTTCTTCACAATATGCAATCATACATAAAGTCTAAAACTTTAACGAAATATGAATGCTCAACACAGAAGACAAATTCATGGCCTTAGTATTGATCAATTGCAATATAGCGAAATGGTAAGAAAACAAAAGTATTGAATGGTTTACATACCCTTTTGAGATTGTAAATGAGTCTTTCTTCATCAGTCATGAGTTTCTTCTTCAACTTTTTAGCTCTTCTAATCTCTCTTAACGTCTTACCAGATTCTTTCCGCATTCTACTCTCCACTTTACTCCTCATACTCCGTCCTCTCGCTGTTGACATAGCTCGAGACCATCCCTTCAATACTTGATGCATCAATGGCTGAAATGAATTGGAATTGCCTTCATTTAAGCTACCAGTGCTCGTAACCGGACTCGACGACAAAACCAGATTCCTTATAAGATCGAAAACAAAATAGCAAACTATAAAGCTATAAAATTTGAGGGATTCAAACGAATCTAAGAGATGGGTATTCGATAAACCTCAACAATCAGAGAGAAAATAGGATCAGAGGTGAAGCTAGAATCTGAAATTACCTACAGCAATCGGATTGAAAGAGGGAAGATAAAGACCATTTACAGTGTCTTGAGAGACTCCTTGAGACAAACATTTGGTTTCTGCAACGAAATGGCAAAAAAAATTCGAACAATAGAGAAAGAATTCGTTAAGCTCCTCGCTAAGGGTTTGAGGGTTTTAGAAGACAGTACAAAACTTATAAAGAAAAGTAAAATTAATTTCAATCTCTAAGCAACAAAGTCGTTGTAGTATAGTGGTAAGTATTCCCGCCTGTCACGCGGGTGACCCGGGTTCGATCCCCGGCAACGGCGAAATTTTTATTTTTACGTTTATTTTATTAAATTTACCAATATACCAAAAATGTTAAAACAAGTTCAAGGCTCAATATTTTTATACATGAACAATAAATTCTTTTGTTACTGTGATCTAAATTCTAAGCTTTAATAATACACATTACACTTCACTTCCCATGAACACTTTCGACTCTTTTCCTTTACAAGATACAAGATACAAGATACAAGATACAAGATACATATATATGTAGAGATTGATAATCTATGAGCAGCAGGAGAAGAAGCTTCCTTTAGTTTGTTTCTCAGATGAATCAGCAGTGTTAACGGTCTGACGAGAAACATCTCCGTCTCTGACAGACATCAGAGAGCTAGTTCCTGGCGACTCCGGTGAAAAAACTATGTTTTCTGATGAGAAAACTCGTCTATTCGGTGGAGGAATGATCTGTGGTGCTGAAACTGTGGTGAGGTAACGGAGGAGCATTTGAATTATCTCTGTAAAATTTGGCCGTTCGTTAGGATCTTCTTTCCAGCATGAAGTTACAATCATACCTAAATCCCCTGGTAAATCTTCTGCACTTGGCCTCAAGTTCTATTCAAAACACACAAGAAACACATTAGTCACAATGCCGGTTTCTATACCTCGACTTCATTCTTTATCCACAAAAGGACCAACTTTGCGACATGAATCCAAGGACTTCTCGAATAGCAGAGATATGTGTATTACAGAAAAAGTGAATTCATTTAAACCATATAAGGATTTCTTTCAGTTCTCTGATCAACTATTTCGATTCAGCTTCAGAATCAGTTTATGTAGATTGAGAGCTGAAATATTACCTTGAATGCAGCAGCATAGGCTGCTTGTAGATTTGACATGCCCTCAAATGGTAACTTGTTGAGAATGAGTTCCCACAAGACAATAGCGAAGCTGTACGCATCTACTTTATGGTTGTAATGTTTCTTCTCTCCATGCCTTAACGTAACAGTACTGTAAAGCTGTTTCATTCATTCGTTCACCAGAGATTTTTCCAATCAATATAAACACAAAGTTAAAACGATTGTTTTTGTGGGTCAGTAGTAAAGTAATTACCTCGGGGGCCATCCATCGGTATGTACCAGTCTCTGCAGTCATCATCTCAGTTAATGATTCTTCTCTAGCTAAACCGAAATCAGCAAGTTTAACGGTCTTATGATCCGCTGATAAGATCAAATTCTCTGCAAATTGCAATAAGATAATAAAGCTACCATATATCAGTATAGAAGTTGCAGTAATAGTTTTGCTGACTACTTTCAAATTACCTGGTTTGAGATCGCGATGGATGATTCCGTGGGAATGTAAACATTCCATTGCACGAGCAATGTCAAGAGCAAACCCTACAGCCAAACGAATGTCTAAACGCTTTGGCCGCAAGCTCAGTAGATATTTTCGTAATGTACCACCTAGTAGAAGCTCGGTAACTATAACCATCATAGGTTCTTTGCACGCTCCAATGAACTATATAAAATTGATTTCCAAACGTATTTGGTTATAACTTATAACCCGAAACTCTGGTTAGCCAAATGAACAGGGTTGGGGAGTAAAAATGAGAAACCTTGACCAAATTCTTGTGCTGGACTTTAGACAACATAGCAATCTCTCTCGCAAACCGATCATCTCTTTTAGCAATCTCTTCAGGGGATTCTCCTCTTTTAATAATCTTTATTGCCACTGTTTGGTTTCGATACCTAAACAAACAAAACACATTTTCAATCCATCAAACACTTTCTCAATCTTGAAACATCTGCAGAAACAGAGAATCTACAAGAGTGATTTAAGGAACACTAATCAAAACACAAATAGTACAGAGATTAGAACCAATAAGCCTTATAAGCAACTGGTTCAGACAAAATGTAAGTAGAAACAGTTTTTTTGTCCTTTTAAACGCAATCATCAACTGAAACAGCTATGCAGAGACTATATATCAACAAGTTCAGAAACAATTTCTTAACAAACAGATGTTATGATTGAAAAGGTAAGTTCTAAACTCGAAACAAAGTTGTGAAATTACTCTGTAGCAAACAATGATTAAAGTTTTAATTTTTTTGTGTTCTTCTGTATAAAGTTTAAGTCAAAGCTTACTTTCCCTCATAAACTTTGGCATGAGCACCTTCACCGATCTTAGGACCGACAAAGAGATGACGAGGATCAACAAGCCATTTAGGATCTAATTCGAACTCTTCGTTTGAGTAAAACCCACTTGCAGATCCCATTTTCAACAAACAAACAAACAAAACCCAGAACAAAAAATTGAGATTTTTCACAAAACCCTAGCTAAAGAGATATGTTAAAAGCTGGGCCCTTTTTGATTGATTGATTAATCATTTTGTTTGGTTATTAGAATTGGAACTATACAAATCAGATAAGAAAACAAGATGCTTTTTTTGGAGAATATAAAGGCGAAATCAAGGATTCTTCATAGATAAAGAACAGAGAATAAAGAAACCCACAAGAACAACACGACAATGAAAATTAGAATTCGTCAACTGCACGGAAAAAGGTTAGAATCTGAGAGAGCGACAGAGACGTTAAAGAGAGAGAAAGAGAGAGGATGAAGAAGAAGAAGAATGGAGGAACTGAAGTTGACACTGGAACTGAAGGAGAAGAAGAATACACCCAGATGGAGAATTGGTCAAAATTTGATGATTCGTGTTCGTTTGGTTAATGATTTTATGAAATTTTTAAAAAAGTTTATATTTTTAGGGGTTTTTGACAAAAAAGAAAAATCGAAAGTTGTTCGCTTTTTCCGCGTAAGCGTCAGTAAGGTGACAAGAAATCTCTCTCTAGAAATCACTTACAGACGCGGAAGCAGACCCACCTGTCTTTTTCAACCTTTTTTAGTTCATTTAAAAAAAAACAAATCTGCTTAAATTATAGATATAAAACTGAATAAAATTTAAAATTTCGATAATACATGTGTAAAAATATATTTCTTCCTTGATGAATCTTAAAAATATTCATAATTTTATTTTGGACTACGTCGAAGCATTTTGGGATTAAATGGCTCTTAATATACAAAGAAAGAGAATGGGTGACACTAAGGTTTTGGGAGCTACGGTGGATGACGCTATGATAACGGATGTGGGTGGTAATTCGAATCCTTCCGATGATCCGCCGGAACCTAGTGCTTTATGGGCTGCTCGCATTGCGAGTTTTGGTGCTAGAGGTATTAAATCGACGGCGAATCTCTTCCAAACGATGTATGTGAGGGAAAGGATGAGTGTTGGCTTTCTGAATGGAGAAGATGGGAAACCGGTGATAAGAATTGGAAAGGAAGTTCTAGATGTTATAAATATTTTGTGGGAGAACTGCATGCTCGTCAAAGTGCTTGGCCGAAATGTGAGCATTGCTGTGCTAAATAAGAGGTTAAGAGAACTATGGAAACCAATGGGTGTAATGTCAATCATGAACTTGCCCTGTGGCTTTTTTATGATCAAATTTGGTGATGCGAATGAATATTTGTCGGCTTTGATTGGGAGACCTTGGAAGTTGTTTGGCAGTTACTTGCTCACGAAGGCTTGGGATGTTGGTTTTGATCCTTTGTGTGATGACATAGTAACGACGCCAGTTTGGGTCCGGCTATCAAACATACCGTGCAACTTCTGTCATGATGATATTCTTCTTGGGATTGCCGAGGGTCTTGGGAAACCGATTAAAGTGGATCCAGTTACTCTCAACCATGAAAGAGCTCGCTTTGCAAGGATATGTATTGAGGTTAATCTTTGTAGGCCTCTAAAGGGAACTATCATGATTAACGACGAGAGATTTTTTGTGTTCTATGAGGGCCTCAATCAGATATGTTCGGGTTGTGGTATATACGGACATCTCGTGAGTTCTTGCCCTCGAGATCCAAAAACATAGACTGTGGAAACTGATAAGAACCTTGTTTCTGATGTTTTGATAACGTCAACTCCTCGAAACATAGTTACGGATCTTGAGCTGACTGCGCTCACTGTTAATTCGTCTCCTAGTGAGGGCTTTATGTTGGTTAAACACCCAACAAGGAAAAACTCGTCTCAAAATAATTCACCAACGACTACAGGACGAGGTGGTCCAAATGTTCCACGGCGAGTCTTAGCAAATATTTCTCCGGTGAGATCTAACAAGAATAATCCAATATCAAATAGTTTTGGAAAGTAACAGGATTCTTTGGTAGGTTCGAATTCTTCGAAGGTGATTGGGGATCTTGACGCAAATAAGGAAAACATATCTATGCCGAAGAATAGCTTGCGTGGTCTTCAAGTTAAGTTAGTCAAGGAGACTTTTAATGGGCAGTTTGTTTCATCAGCTGTGAGTGGACAGATTGTTGGGCCTCGTGATAAGAAGTCCAACACTAGTAAATATATGTCTTCGCAGAAAGTGCAGCCCAAATCATCAGCTCCTAAGCTAGCTTGTGGGCTTGTTTTTGGCCCAACTAAGAGTGAATTGGAGTTGTCGAAGTCGGGAAAATGCATTCGAGTGGAACATGAGTTCATTGGACGTGAAGGTGGTCTTTACTCAAGTAATTTAGTGGAAGCCTCGTGTTCTATGACGCCTTCTCCCACATGTGTGCCTGACTTTGATGTGATTAATCTCAAGAATACACCTAATCTAGCCGATAATGAGGATAAGAGTAATACTCTGCCCGAAGTGGTACCTCAACCAATGTTGACTTGATGGTCCACCATGGTAGTCTATATCATATTTCTCTGTTTTATGATGATTAACTACATCTTATGGAACTGTCGGGGGGCTAACAAACCCAACTTTCGTCGCTCTATTCGCTATATATTAAAGAAAAATAAGGTTGAGGTGCTTGCCTTGTTCGAACCACATTCTTGTGGAGACAAAGCAAAGACGATATGTCAGGGATTAGGCTTTGATGACTCTTTCGGAGTGGATTTTTCAGGATAACGAGGTGGCATTTGGCTACTTTGGCAGACTGAGATTGGTACTATGACGATCCTGAATTCTTCTGAGCAATTTGTGCATGCTAAGGTTGAGTCGGGTCAGAATGTCAGTCACTTTATTGCTGTTTATGCGGCTCCATCGGTGGGGAGACACAGTGTTTTATGGCCAATGCTCACGCAGATCATACAAAGTGTTACGGAACCTATCATAATAGGTGGGGATTTTAACACAATTGTTAAACTGGATGAAGGATCAGGTGGAAATAGTCAGCTCTCTCAAGATTCACTCTTATTTGGACGATGGATCAACGATTTATCACTTATTGATCTTGCCTTTTAGGGTAGTCGTTTCACTTGGAAACGCGGACGCTCGGCACAACACTTTGTGGCAAAAAGATTAGACAGAGTTTTGATTTGTGCCCAGGGCCGTTTGTTGTGGCAAAATGTTCGGCACAACAATGGGACGCTATAAAGCGCATGGACGAGACGGTTATCAATCTATTTTTTATCATGAATGTTGGGATGTGGTGGGTGCATCGGTGGTGCGCTTTGTACTAATTTTTTTTAGACCAAAATTCTTCCACAAGGTACCAATGATGTTCTTATTTCTCTCATTCTGAAGATTGCTAAACCGGAGACACTCAAGCAATTCAGACCGATAAGTCTTTGTAATGTGCTCTTTAAGATAATAACAAAGACCTTGGTGCTGCAACTTAAGAAAGTAATACCGAGAATAGTGGGGCCTACACAAGCAAGTTCTATACCAGGGAGGTTGACTGTAGACAATATCGTGATAGTCCAAGAAGTCGTGCATTCTATGCGCAAGAAGAAATGGTGTAAAGGGTGGATGTCACTGAAGTTAGACTTGGAAAAAGCCTATGATAGGCTGCGTTGCGACTTTCTGGAGGAGACATTACAGGTGTTCAACTTCCCGGTGGAATGGATCACATGGATTATGCAGTGCGTTAATAAGTCTTCAATGAGCATTTTATGGAATTGTGAGAAGACAAAGACTTTCACCCCGCAAAGAGGGTTGCGGCAAGGTGATCCCTTGTCACCTTATCTCTTTGTGTTATGCATTGAGCGTCTTTGTCACTTAATTGAGCTTTCAGTGGCGTCCAAGGACTGGAAACCAATTTTCTGTCTCGTGGCTGGTCGGGTTTGTCCCATATCTGCTTTGCAGACGATATTTTATTATTTGCGGAGGCTTCTCTCGACCAAGTCCAAGTTATTTCCAGAATTTTGGACCGGTTTTTTTCAGCTTCGAGACAACGTGTGAGCTTTGATAAATCAAAGGTTTTCTTTTCCGACAATGTTAGTAATGATCTTGCAAATCAGATTTTGGTTAAGGGTGGTATTGGTTCGACTAAAGACTTAGGAAAATATCTCGGAGTTTCGGTCATACATCGAACTATTAACAAAGACACTTTTACTTCAGTCTCGAAAAACCGCTTTCTTAGTTTGACAAGCCGTATTACGTTAACAAAGGTGGTTCTCTCGTCAATACCAATCTATACCATGAGTTTTGTGTGCCTCTCACTCTCTACGCTTCAAAAATTGGACAAGATTTTGCATATGTTTCTGTGGGGAGGTTCCGCTGAGCATCATAGTCAATATTTGGTGTCGTGGGATAGAGTATGCTTGCCAAAATGTGAAGGAGGATTGGGCATTAAGCGAGTACGAGAGATGAATCTAGCTCTCATTGCAAAACTTTGTTAGCGACTGATAAATGCGGACTCGGGCCTCTGTTTTTAGATTTTGAGGAAGAAATATAAAATTACAGAACCGTGTTATACGAATTCGATACTACCTAAGGGGTCATGGTCTCCGGTTTTGCGTAGCACTATGCAAGGTTTGAAGCTTGTGATCTTTCCGGGTCTACGGTGGATTATTGGCGATGGTACTATGGTGATGTTTTGGTCTGATATGTGGTTACCAGATTAACCACTTTTAGACTGGAGGTCTCAAGATATCTCACATACTATAGTACAACAAATGGTTTTTGATATCTAGATTCCTGGAACTGGTTGGAATTGGGATATTTTCTCTCAGTTTTTACCTGACCATATTCAGTTACAGCTTCGTGCTCTCGTGGTCGATGAGGTTACAAGTTCTCAGGACAGAATTGTGTGGTATGGTTTGAGAAATGGTGCTTTTACAATGGCTTCAACATATAGTTTTTTAACTAAGTCTCATCTACCTCGGCAACGTATGAGTGTGTTCTTTGATCGTATTTGGTCTTTAAGGGTTCCGGAGCGCATCTGTGTGTTTCTGTGGTTGTTATCTCATCAAGTAATCATGACAAATTTGTAGAGGTATCGACGACATCTCACTCTCTCAAGTACCTGCCAAGTCTGTCGCAATGCAGAGGAATCTATTCTACATGTGCTCTGTGACTGTCAGTCTCTTCAAGGTATGTGGATTCGTCTCTTACCTGCTAGGAAGCGATTTTCTTTCTTCACAAAATCTATGCTAGAATTGCTTTTTGATAACTTAAGTGATACAAGAGTGATTGATGGTGGCTTGTGGTATTCTCTCTTTGCTACAACGTTGTAGTGGGCGTGGAAGTGGAAGTGGCTATGTCTTCGGCGTAACATGAACATGCCGGGACAGAGTACGGTTTATTAAAGACTGGAATAATCAAGTCCTTGTTGCTAATAGATCCTTTTCTCGTGCTGGTTCAGGTTTTCCTCGTGATGAGGTCTTGATCTCATGGTCTCCGCCTGAGCTAGGTTTCTTTAAAATTAATACGGATGAAGCCTTAAGAGGAAATCCTGGCTTAGCCACAGCAAGTGGCGTTCTTCGTGATCATCTGGGTAATTGGTGTGGAGGTTTTTTGCTTAATATTGGGGTTTGTTCTGCTCCTCTTGCAGAAATTTGGGGAGTATACTACGGCCTTTACATTGCGTGGGAACACCGAGCTACTCATGTGATTTTGGAGGTGGATTCGAAGATAATAGTGGATTTTTTACATACAGGGATTAATGCTTCACATCCCTTGTCATTCCTAGTATATTTGTGCTACGGCTTTCTCAAGGACTGGATGGTCCGCATTTTACACGTGTATAGGGAAACTAACCGCTTAGCTGACGGTCTAGCCAACTATGCGTTTTCTTTGTCTTTAGGATTTCATTTTTTTGTTTCGATTCCAGATGTGTTGATGTCTTTATTGGATCATGATATTAGGAGTGTTGCTCACTCGAGAAGGATTTGTAGACTTTGATTTTTGATTTATGAATAAGCCTTTGGGGAGGGCTCTCTCCCCTTTTCCCGACCAAAAAAAAAGGTTGAAGATCTATTCAGAGAGTTGGCCAGCATTCAAACCTTACATATAATATTTTATAAGATTTTCAAACCTATTTAGTTTCTTCTCTATTTCTTATATCCCTAGATCTTTAAATTATAAAATTAATTTTCTGATCTGCAATGTGAAAGGACTATCCAAGCTATATTTTCTGTAGACAATATGTCAAATCATAGACTTTCTTTTATATTATTATGAATGAGCGAATTAAGTTAAAAAAATTTAGATATACAGTATGTTTGATATGGATTTTCGGGATTCACAAAAATAAATAAAAATTGATTTCTAATATTGGAATTTGCCCGAATATATATATATATATATATATATATATATATATATGGTTCACAAGAATCCAATAAAACAAAGAAGAGCGATCTAGTACACTAGTGATAATGAACAAAACTTCATCTTTATTGCAACCTATTTTTGAAGAGAAAGATGTATTTATGTGTTTAGCAAAGTCACATCAGAGCCACTCACTACTTACAAGTACAAGAGCAGCGAGTGTGTTTTTGAAACAGTGGCATTGTTTGGTTAATGTCCAAAAATATACAGTTTTTGAACTTTGTTAGCTATTTTCAAAACAAGTCAATAATTTGTAATCATTTAATTTTATTTAGGACTTTGTGTAGCTTGGTCATCCAATAAATGGATTACTGAATCAGAGATTGTGCTAAGTGAGTGGTTGGAGCTAACTTTAATTGGATTCACATGTCTCCTAAAGCCTTTGAGAAAAGAAAAATAAAATTAAAAAGACCCAAAAATGAATTTAAAGATCTCGGCGGTGAAGTAAGAAGCCAAAAAGAATGAGATAGGTGGAACCCATTTACTGACTACTGTCCTTGTGTGTACTTTGCACATTTTTCAAATCATTTTGAATTTATTTTAGTTTTTTGTCTATTTTGATTTACACTTTTTTTTTTTCAATAAATTGAATTCATTAGCTTAATTCTCCACGATTACATCAATATAAAAAGAAAAGATACAAACTATAAACCAAAAAGTTATAATTGCTAGATAAAATATTTTCAGTTGGAATAACTCAAACACACTGAAGTTCTTAGATAAGAGATGAAAATGCATTCTTGCCTTTAAAAAGAGTCTTGAAAAATTTTTTCGCCATAAAAAGCAGTTGAACAAACTAAGTAGCTGACCAACATTAAAAGTGATATCAAGTTTTGAAAAGGCATCTCTAAAACAGAGAAGAATTGTAGAAACGTTCTCTTCATAAAGAAGGATATTATTAGGTCCAAAACACTCATAAGAGGATCTAACTTAACTATTGTGCTTACATATATGAGAGTTCTAAACTTTGAATCTCTAAACCCCACATAAATAGTTTTGTCCTCAGCCCAAATCCAAATAAGCAATAGAGTAAAAGATTTAAAATACCTCTTTAATAAAAAATAGGTTCACCAATCTGCCCCACAATCAGATCCATTAAGAAATGAATCTGTATGGAGACAAAGGGTTGAAACCCTAGTTTAATAATAAGCACCGCCGAACTGGATATGGGGGTTGCCGGAGTCCAGCTGCGTAGCAGAGAAAGAGTCGCCGTCTTCAGAAAAAAAACTGGGACCAACTCCAACTCGAGGGACGTCGATGGGGTTGAGAAGCCAACCACGCGCCGCCAAAAGATCAAGGTCTTGTGGCACCAATGGAGGAGCATTTAACGCTCTGTTAGGACTCCAAGTCGAGTCGCGGAGATTCCGGTTAAAAAGGTCGGCGGGAGAACCTCCCGAGACAAGCAAAAACATACTCAATTTCGACAGAAAACGATAGAGGTGAAAACTGTGTAGGTATCTTCGTCCTCTAAAGAAAGAGTTTCGACCTTTATCAATACCGACCATGTTTGCCATCAAAGAAGAGAGACAGAACCGAGAAATGAGAGAAAGCACAAGAAGAAATATAAAGGAAATGCGTTAAACAAAGATTATCCGACGTCGGTGAGAACCAGTGTCGCCAGCATCAGAGGATGGTGGTGAGAGACTTGTCTCAATAGTTGAACCAGAGAGAAAGAAATTGAGACAACAACAATACCGATATTGGATTTACATATAGACAATAAGACAACATCAATACTGATAAAAATCATTAGATGAATATAAATTTAGAGAGAGGTGCACCTCACGGATAGACTCCTTTTCAAAATTTTAAATGGGTTGAAAGCAAAAATTCATATCCGTGTAAAGGGTGAGTACGAAAATATGAGTTACTAGACGGTTATAAACTCAAAGAGATAAGTAATGAAGAGATATTAAAATATGAATAAGAAATTAGAGTTGCAATTCATGTGGTTAGGTTTGAAGCCCAATTACGTGCTTCTTTTCAAGATAGTGGAGACCAAGACCAATCCAAAATCACTCTTCAAATCAATACCGAAATCAACCTAACCCACTTTTATCAGAATTTGTTTACAAGCAGATTAGTTTTATTATTTTTAATCCAAACAACAACTTTTTTATATAAACAAACCGAACTGATCAAACAAAATAATATTTATTCAAAAAAGATTGTATTGAATTACCTATATAAATTAAAGTAGATATAGTTATGTTATGTAAATATATTACTAATAAAGTTATTACTTCTTTTGTTAATCAAAACCAAATAGAATCTCAACCAAATACCAAACTTGCATCATTCGAACATATTCTAAATGGTTTTTTTATTTTGGTTTCAGTTTCCAATAAATCAATATAACCAACAAAAAAAACAGAACAAATATAACAGGATTGCCTAATTCCTAATTTGTGACTTTGTAATTGCCACGTCACTGCTTAGGCCGGTACAATCAAAGTAAACCAAATACTGAATCATATTAATATCCATATCAACATAAGATAAACTAGCTAAACCGATCCCACAGCAGAAGAATACATCCCATTCCGGTATACGATTTTGCCAAACCGATTAACCAACATAAACCAAATGATGGTTATGTAGTTCTTTTTTTTTCTTTTTTTTGGCAAAACATTATTATTGTCTCTATATTTTTTTTTTCCTGTAATAATTCCTTTACTGGGCTATCAAAAATCAAGCTTTATACTTATTCTGAAGATCTTGAAAGGTAAACAAAGGAGAAGTGATTCAGGTTCTTAACTTGACCTCCTGAAAATGGTGTAAGCCACGGCTACGGTTGCGACCGCCCCAACTACGGCTGCTCCCAAGAGAACCTCTTCTTTCTCCATAAATCCGAACCACTTTTGTTTCATGGATCCTTCTTTCTTACCTAACTCTGGAGTTGGTTCCTGGCAACATGAAACTCCGTTTGTACCTTGGCAACAACCTCCTGTGAATCCTTTCTGTTGCACAGGTTCTGGTTCCACTACGCTGTTTCCGTTTGGAATTTTATGCTCATCCTCTTTCTTAGCTTCCTCACCTTCGGCTCTTAGTCTCATTTGTCCCCTGAAAAGATCGATGTGGCTATTTAATTAAAACAGTAACAAAACAGATAATACAGTGTTGAATGAACTAAAGCAATTAAGAAATCAGAAAAGGTAAGAACATCAAAGGTCTTTAAACTATGTTTTCAGAAGGAAACAATATATTTCTAGATAAAGTGAGTGAGTGAAGGGTTATGAGCTTTCCTAGTTCGGCAAATAAAATTTCATCCAAAGTATACATTACAGCATAGCATTTGCTTGTCTCTACAGAAAACCTTGTTGGCTGTGATTCTTCCAGCAATTACGTTGCAGTATAATACTAGTTATGCATAATATGGATTTGCAACCTTATAATTACCAAACAAATGTTTTTGTATGTTCTAAAGCAGTGTCGATTCTAGCATTTAATGAAACGTTTACTACAAGAATTGATGTTGGTTTAGAAAGTTATACTGCACAAAAGGATATCTGCAACAAGCTAGAAATCAGAAGTTGGAAAACAAACCTGGAAAGGTTTTGTATGATTTCTCCTTTTGCAATATGCTGATCAAGCATTGCAGGCACGTCTTCAGGAGTCACATAGCCATACCTGCATAATATTGAGATCGTTTTTTGACGCATAAGATATCACAGTTCAATTTCTATTCTAAAAGATAAATGCAAGTTGGACTTGAAATTTTCTTACCAATGGCCAAAAATATTTCCAGCTGAATCAGGGCTGAAGACGATCAGATTTCCAGCATACTTGTGTCCACCGATATGAGAACATGGTAAAACAAAGATTTTGTCCGAAAGTCCACGAAAGCCTATTTCCTGCTCGAACTTCTCCATAAGAGCTGGTCCACAAACACCACATCTCTTGTCTCGGCTAGCATGAGCGCACACAAATACAAAGGAACCTGATAACTCTTCCTTGATTCCAGAGG
Organism: Lepidium campestre; assembly: GCA_009757365.2. Classification (NCBI taxonomy): domain Eukaryota; kingdom Viridiplantae; phylum Streptophyta; class Magnoliopsida; order Brassicales; family Brassicaceae; genus Lepidium; species Lepidium campestre. The sequence continues at coordinate 21,807 of WJSH01010302.1, read as the reverse complement.
TCCATGGTTTTCCATTCACAAGTACATCTTCCACAAAAGCATCTACGTCTGTATCTTTAAGGGCCCTTTGGAAACAACAACGAGAAGAGAAAGTGTACAAGAATTCAGGAATAACGCAGATTGTGGAATAAGCGACACAGAACGCTAACAGAGTCACATGACTATCTCTCACCTGAATAACCCAAACCAGATTTTCAGACAACAGAATAATCGGAACCAGAATTTCAGACCCAAAATTCGAGTTAAGTATAACTCAAAGACTCAGAATCTGAGTATCTACAGTTCCAAAATCGATCAGTACTAGAAATCGAATTACCAAGCAAGAATTCAATACAAGTAAAACAAATTCCTACTCAATTCTTTCCCTAAAAACCAAAAAAGAAAGCAAAAGAAGCTGGGAATCGAATCTCTGATGAACTTACTTGTATCTAATCATCTCCGGAAAAATCAACACATCTCCATCCGATTCACCTCCACCACACACCGTTAACTTCGTCTACATCAACAAAATGCTCAAACATTCAGTAACTAAAACAAATTAATCACATCAGAGCCAAATCGAAAACGTTGTGTTACCTCAACAGAGAAATCAGCTTTACGATCCTTAAACGACTTAGCAAAACGCTGCGGAAGACCTTCAACTTCAACACGAGGAAGCCAAGTCTCGTAACTCTTGTAACAAAGAAAAACATGACGACCATAAGGACCAACGGAACCAGCGAGTTTATCACTATACATTTCTGGCCGTTTAAATCCATACTGCTCATCTTCCGAAACAGGCACAGCGTTATTGTTCTCTACTACATCCGCCATTGAAGACTTCTTCACTTCAAAAGCTAGGGTTTCGCAGACGAAGATAGAAGAAGAGAGAGAATTGAAGAAACTAAGCGATCGAAATGAAGATGTTAATTTCGTTATCATTTAAATAATTTTTCAAAAAAGAAAAGTTTCATTTAATTCTAAAATTTGTGGTATCTTGAAACCAACCGTCTCTCCCATCTCCACGCCAATCGGGCCTGAAATTAAACTGACAAGTCGGTGACATTAGGCTTTTACCAACCACAGCTTACCAACCAATATCTACGCGTCAGTCAAACTCTTATGGTGACAGACAGTTACTTTAGTTAATTAAAAGAATTACTCTATTTGTCGTAAACATTAGGGTATTCGGTTCAGGTTTGGGTAAAAACTGATCGGATCCGTATATTTTAGGTGGAAGATTTTCATACTCATATAGATACCAAATTTTTTTTACTTCGGTTCGGATATAATTTTTTCAGGTCGTTCCGAGTATCCAAAATGTTTTCAAAAAGTTTACCCAAAAAATATCTGAATACCCGACAAAATATCTAAATAACTAAAATATACTTACATACCTGGAAAATATTTGAAAAGTTTTTAAAAATTACCTGAAAATTAATAAAAATATTCGAAAAAATCTTATATATTCGGTCAATGATATTCATTTAAGTATCGGTATGGATCCGGGTACACCCGATACCCACGAGTACAGACAAAGAGACCCATCAAATATTTTGTCCTGGTTTCAGGTACTATCAAGTACCCGTTATTTTGGTTTAGTTTTGGTTTGGATATTCAATTCCGGTTCATTTGCCCAGGCCTATAGTCTATGATTTTCTTGTGTATTTTGATCAACTAAACCATCAATTTAGGAACATAACACGTATTAAAATCCATTTCTGCAAGCTAATTGTCTGACTATTACATAGATAAACTTTTGGATAATGAAATTATATTTAAATCTTGATTATGTTTGTGAATGTAAAAATAAACATTCAATGATGATTAAAAATTAACATTTTCAAAGTTGCGTAAAAGGAAGCTTGTTTTTGAATATATGCATTGAAAAGAACTAGATACAACCTCACATAAAATGTGAAGAACACAGAGTCAAATATTTGGTAAGAAGAAACACATTAGCAACACAAAATCTAGACACAAACCCCAAAAGCAAAGATTGAACCAAAACTGAGAGTAAAAACTAAAAACATACAGAATCAGAAGAAATCAATTTCCAAATAATTACCAGAAGGCTTCAAATCTACAGTAGGAGGCTTATTATGACCACCACCACCATGTCCTTGACTACGACCATGACGAAGACTATGAGCTTGATCCATGGCTTCAACAGGTTGAGGAATCTGAGGTGGACTGGTGCATCTGATCAAAGCAAAATTAACACTTTGGAAAAACGGATGTTGTTTAATCTCAGTGGCTCCTCTTCTATAAGCTAACCGATGTTGAGGCTCTTTCACTAGCAATCCTCTGATCAAGTCTCTAGCTGCAAAGCTCACACTTGGATGCTCTGGAAACTTCAGTGGCTGTCCAACTACGTTAAAGAGTGTCTGTTTGTTTACATCTCCTCTAAACGGTGTTTTCCCAAACAGAAGCTCATAGAGGAATATCCCAAAAGTCCACCAATCAACTGCACTTCCATGACCTTCTCCTTTGATTATCTCTGGTGCTAAGTACTCATGTGTCCCAACAAATGACATTGACCTTGCGCTTGTTGGTTCAGCGATTAGCTCAGGAAGTGGTCTGACTTGGCGAGTCGTATCATTCGATCTTTTCTTGTTCTTGCTTCTAGACAAGAACCGAGGAGTGAAACACACTGGCTGGATGCAATCAGGCTGAACAAGGCAGCTCGGTTGATCTACACATGTCGGCTGGATACAGTAGCTTGAGCTTTTTGAGTCAAGCTTCGTTATTTCTGCGAACCGGACTAGTGTTGGAGAGACAGCACATCTTAAGGAGAGATCGAAATCTGATAGCATAATGTGTCCATCTTCACGAACTAAAACATTCTCAGGCTTAAGGTCTCTATATATGATTCCAAGCATGTGTAGATACTCCATGGCAAGAAGAACTTCAGCAACATAAAATCTACAAAGAAACAAAAGACAGAAAATATCAAAACTTTCATCAACTATGAATCATTAATGGCCAAAGTCTCGAGGTTTTTACCTAGCAGCATGCTCAGGGAAGTATTTTCCAGGCTGTTTTTGCCGGAGAGAATATAAATCACCACCAGGACAATACTCCATAACCAAACATGAATGAATCTCTGTTTCAAAATGTGAATAAAGCGTAGGCAAGAAAGGATGATCTAACAATTGAAGTATCTCTTTCTCTGTTTGAGCTCTAACAAGCTTCTTCCTTGCTGCAATCGCTGATTTCACCATAACTTTCACGGCGAAAGTCGCTCCCGTTCCAATCAACTCAGCTAAGTAAACCTTCCCAATGTCACCTCCTCCAAGCAGTTTTATCAGCTTGAAACTTTTAGCATCAAGTGACGATCCAACTCGAGATCGAACCTCCTGAATAGCTACCCAACGCTTATCATTATTAGCTCTATGTGGCTTATAAGCTGCATTGCTCAAACTAGTTGAGCTACTCTCATCACTAACATCACTCCCTGTGAAGCTTCCTCTGTACATCAAACCCATCTTCTCCAAATCAATACCACCTGTACCAATTGTGCTTGTGCTTGCACATTCACTGACTTCTGTGTTGGTAAAGCTCTGTTTTGCTTCTGAGTAGAGTGGTGCTGTGTAAAACGTGTTCGTTGGGCTAGGGTAAGACCTTGGTTCTGATTGTTTCTTCATCCGTATAATCGAGATTGGTGTTTCAGATTCAGCTGAAACAGAGGATTCAGAACTTACTAAAATTTCAGGGGAAGTTGGTTCTGAGATTAACATCTTTAATGGCGGTTCTGATTTCTTGGTGACTCTTGAATCGATTGAACAAGATGTAACGGAACCTTTGGATTTAGCTGGAGGCTTTCTGATTTTGGACGATGATGAACCAACGTAATCAAATGATGATGAATCCATTAAAAGGTGTTCGATACAATTACTGAAAGAAAAGTTTCTGCTTTTAGTTAACTTCAAAACCAATGAAAGAAAGCGAAAAAGTGAAAACGATTTGAATATTCATATCAAAGAAAACCCAGCAAAGATTACGGTAACGATAACAGGAAAACGTCTAAATTAAACCTCTTTTTAATCAATGATTAGAGTTGCTTAAACGAAAAATTTGAAGTAATCGCCGAGAAAATGCAGAAAGAAAGAAAAAAGCTTCGTGTTTTTTTCCCGGAAAATTTGCAGAAACAAAGAAGAAGAAAGAAAGAAAGAAACTAACTCACTGGGGAAGTGAAGTGAAAAATCTATCTTTATCGTTGACGAATCTTTGTAGATCAATCAGATCCGATCAATGTCTGGAAAGAGAAGAAGAGATTAATCGATTAAAGAACTTTTATTGTTTCTCTTGTTCTTTACTTTTCTTTCTTCAGGTGAATGAATGAAGAAAATAAAGAAAAAGAGGGAAAATTTTTAATAAGAAAAAAAAAAATCGAAACTTGAGCAACTTTTTAAACTCTCGATCTTGCGATGTTCCCTCAAAAGCAATGTTTCTTGTTTCTTTCTTTTTATGTAATTGTTTTTTTATTAATTTTAAATAAATGTAAAAGTTAATTACTGTAATTAAGTATGAAGCCGCTTCTAATCAAAAAGATTATATTATACACTTGTTGTGTATGAATTTTCGTGTAATGTAGTTTGTTATTTATAGCCTATAAAGTTTGAGTATTATTATCTATTTAATAGTAGGGTCTTAAATAATCAAATTGTAGGGTCACATTTATTGTGGTCATATTCGATGAATTTTGAATCCAAAATTTTAAAATATGAATTCAACTGGTTTCTCTTACTGACAATAATGTTTTTCTATGTTGGTGTAAATATTCTAATTTTTGGTTGAATGTGGTTTCCAATTTCTAACCAAGAAGTAATTATTTTTGGTTGAATGTGGTAATTATTTTGGTATATAATTCTTGTTAGAACAATATAGAAAGTTAATCGTTATAAAAAATGATATACAATAGGTTGTGTTTGTGTTAGATAAATAAACATAATAAATCATTAAAGATTTAGAGGTCAAATTGTTTATAAAGATCTTATAATGACATATCTTTCAATTAAGTATAAACATACCAAATGTTTATTTTGAAATATCTACCATTTTAATATATAGTTTATGTAGGGTTTTGGTGCATTGTTTTGTGTCCAAATTTTGTGAGACCTATCCTTCAGGCTCAAATTGGAAAATAGAGGACCATAGATGAATGTAGGTATATATATGTGCATAGTTAATTCTTAGGTTTATTTTAAGAAAAACAAGAAATCTAGTGTGAAACTAAAACTCTACATGCCATATGATACGATCACTTGAAAGCAAAATGAGAAATGGAAGAAGAAATCGACTTGGAATCATATAAAATTTGGTGAATAGCTTCTTAATCTTAATATCTAAACTTAGCCGAAAACGGAATCATATTAGAAGTTGTGGTCAAAAGTTATGGTGACTCTCTCAAAACAAATTTCTGAAAAGCGAATTCGTGATTATCCATATCCAAAAACAGTTTTCCGTCAAACCAAAAGGAACTGGAAGAAAATCAACATATTTTTGGAAAGCCTCAAGGATGTAGTTTTTAGAAAAACTTCCCTATTTAGATTTGAAGGTCTAGTTCACCGGCAAATAATTTTTCAATTATGTGGGGAGTTTTGCATTCGTTTTCCATCTAAGACAAAGTGAGGATCAGATATGTGGAAGCATAATTGCATGTTTCTTCTTTGATGTTTCATGATGCATATAATATAGTTTTTGATGCAAAATGTGATGTCATGTTTGATGTACTGGTTGATGTTGTGTGATGTTAAATAGAATATGATATTATGTGGTCTAAAATATAAATTAATTAATGTGAGAAGATGAATTGACAAACTATGGACATTCGATGGTAGTGGATTCTGAGATAAAGCAGTGGACCGTGGATGTTTGAGGGCCATGAATTCTGATATGAAGTGGCTTGTTGTGGATGGTCAACAATAACCATGGATGATCGGTGACCATGTATTCTTTGGATAAGAGGCAGACCATGAATGTTTGGTGGTCTCAACTAACTTATAAAAATGATATGTGTTATGTGTTTGTATCTAATTTTATGCTTGTGTTGATTAATGCTAAAAGTATGAATGTATTGTTATGTTTCAATTGGCAGAGATAAATCTCGTAATTTTTTACTCACTTCTTTTTTTCCTTTTTCTAGATTAATTAGTAAGCTTTTGAAAACTATGGTGAAAGGTTTTGGATCGCCGATGGATTTTTAAAAAGATGAATAACACGTTTTCTATGATTGTGTGTGGAGTGTTACAAATTTGTTTTACTCTGTTGAGATATAGCAATATGAATAATATATCTTATTATATAAAATTAAATTCCAAAAGTTAATAATTAACAAGATGTTGAAAAATGTCGAATCTAATGATCATAAATCTTATTATATAAAGTTGGATTCCAAAAGTTAGAAATTAATAAAATGTTGACACATGTCGAATCTAATGATCATAAATATTTATGTGTTTTTATATCTTATTATATAAAGGTGGATTACTAAAGTTAGTAATTAACAAGATGTTGACATGTGTCAAATCAAATGATCTTAAATCTTATTATATAAAGTTGGATTACTAAAGTTAGTAATTAATAAGATGTTGACACATGTCAAATCAAATAATCCTAAATCTTATTATATAAAGATGGATTTCCAAAATTTCGTAATTAACAAGATATTGACACGTGTCAAATTTAATGATTCTAAATAATTATGTGTTTTTATATCTTATTTTATAAAGTTGGATTTCCAAAAGTTAGTAATTAACAAAATGTTGACATGTGTCAAATCTAATGATTCTAAATATTTATGTGTTTTTATATCTTATTTTATAAAGTTGGATTTTCAAAAGTTAGTAATTAACATAATGTTGACACGTGTCAAATCTAATAATCCTAAATATTTATGTATTTTTTATCTTATTATATAAATTTGGATTTTCAAAAATTAGTAATTAACAAGATATTGACACGTGTCAAATCTAATGATCCTAAATAATTATGTATTTTATATCTTTATAAATTTGGATTTCTAAAAATTAGTAATTAACAAAATGTTGATACGTATCAAATCTAATGATCCTAAATATTTATGTATAGAGTTTTGTGCAAAAAAAAACTTGAAATGACCACTGTTTGCAATTTTACCCTCCAAGTAAAATAAATGCAAGTCAACATCAATTTTCTTGATTTGATAATTATATTTCTAACAATGAGATTATACATGGAATCATAATCATTGGATATTAATTGCACCAATGAAATCTTGTTGGTAGATTTTAATTAAAGTATATATTTTCTGTCACGCGCATGTCCTAAGAATTCGAGATGGCTCATTCATTGAACCAATTCTACATAAATCTATTGATTCCATTAGGTGACTATTTTCTGCAGATCAATCAAAATATTTATCAACTAGATAATGTCTGATGCCTGTGCTCCGCATAGAATATGTTTTTGTGAAAAATTAATACGCATTTGTAGTTTTTATTCATTTATTTATAATATTTATATATGAAATTTGTTTCGTTTTGTTTATTTCATGATTTGATTTGTATATATAAATTTATTAATTTTATATATATTTGATATATTAAAAATCAATTTATAATAATGACCGGTGTTGTACACAAAATATATTTTTGATATTTGTTTATTTAGGTTTTGATGCATTATAATTTTCGTATATAAATTTTTTTGACTCATGTCATTTAGGTTTTTAATGTTCATTTAGGATTTTAGACTCATGTTTATTTATGTTTTAAACCCGTATTCATTTAAATTTTTAGATCCTCATTTATTTTGGGTTTTAAATCTGTATTTATTTAAGTTTTTAGATCCATATTTAATTTTTTTTGTTTTATATTATTGATATGACACGTATTTTTATTTATTAATATTTTAAGTAATTCATCAAATATTTACTAATATAAATATAGATATAGTAATATCAGTCATTCTTACTAATCCGAATATACTTATAAATAATCATAATAAAAAAACAACGTGTATTAACTATCTCGTACGATTAAAGTCAACCAAAATAATATAGAAAATACATTTTTATTAAAATCAGTATTTTAAAAAATGAAAATGATTGTTTTCATATTATATGTCTATTTTCCAAATATATATATTCGTGTATTAAATATGATACCAAAAATAAATGTATGACTATTAATTATCTCTGCGATTAAATAATTGACCAAAATACCCTTTTAGTAACTATATTATTCTATCTAAAGTTTAATGGTAATTCTCATAATATAATACAGTAGAAGTAGAGTAAAGTCTAATGGTAATTCTCAAAAAAAAAAAAGAGAAATTAAGTTATAAAAAAACTAATGATAATAATAATTTAGTTAAACTTAGAAATTAAATTAACATAATGAAGGAAGCGGAAGTTACGACCGAGGCCCTTCAAAGCCTCACATGGACGCACGTGAACTTTCGGCAACAACACGTGGTCGACGTCTCTCGTCGTCTCAAGTCTCAACTACATGTAAGAATTGTACCCCAAACGAAACCATATTGATCAAACTCAAACTAAGTCACATTAAAAAGTCAAAAGCGTTGTGGTCACGTAGTAGGACAGAACTCAGGCAATAACACACTTGCATATTCAATTTTTTTACCATGCGAAAGTAAGTCAAAACATGCTTTGAACACCCACATGAATATGAGTTATTACTTTCGGTCCATTAGAATACCTAAACAAAGAATGTATTTATGGTGCACCTCCTCCAAAAATTAGTTTGAACATTTCCATAAACTCGTGATCCCTATAATTTAACAAAAAAAAGTCACATTGAATAATAACTTTTTTTATAAAACTATAATAACCTATTTAATTAAATTATTTTCCAACCCAAGTGTTTAGTTTCGGTTCGGATCAAAACCAAACCAAACCAACAACTTAATAAAACAAAACCGATATCTAGATCAGCCAAGGTATTAGATAACAAACTGATTTTGTTTTGCAAGTATACCAAACAAGCTATATATACAATTAATTTTATGAATGCACAATAAAACTCAAGATTTTATAAATGCATCATTTAAGATATAAATATTTTAATTCCAAAATTATATTTATATGAAATTAAAAAATGATAGTTATTTTTCATTTAAAAGTCTTATAAACTATATATATATATATATATATATATTTAAATCAATCTAAATAATAAAATGCCAAAATAACAACAATATAAATGAAACATCGACAACTTGTCAAGTTCTTTTCAGTCTTGTAGTAGATAATCCAATTAATAACTCAAACATCAGGAGTTTGACCCATTTATACTACAGAAGGTAGATTAAAAGGTGATTTTAGTATATGAGTTTTGGTTATGAATCATGTCTTGTCATTCTATTTGTTGATAAAAAAATAATTGTGACTAACTATTCAAAAATCATGAGGATAGAGTAAAAGAGTTTATTCTTCAATTTTTCCTTCTATTTAATTTCTAGATCTATAAATAGCAAAACAAATTTAAAAATTGTTAGCGCCTAGTGTTTGTGACATGTAAAGAAATTGTATCCATGTAAACATCATACCTCCTTCTTGCTTTCCAAAATTAATATAAATTATAAATTGCTGAGATAAATATATAAATAAAACATCAAATTAGATAAATCAATATTCCTAATTTATACTTCAAACTATTTAAACTAAACTATTATTAATTTTTACTATATCAACAAACATTTAAATCAAAGTCTTTCCCTCTAAAAAGTTGAATAGTGGATCATTCACCTGGAGTTTCTATGCTTGTGATCATGTCTTGAAAGCACTTGAATTATTTCCTTTTTAATTGAACTTAAACCGCTGATTTAGGAGCTTGAAATACATTGAATATTTTACTTTTTTGGGTTTAACATGATTAATTAAGTGATAAATCCCTCTCTTGAGTAAGTCTGGATTATTGAGCGGATAGGAAGCCTCAAAATGAACCAGGGGTGTGCGTAAACCCGTACACTTTTGCGTCTCTTGGCGGGATAAAGCAACTAGGAGGGTGCGTAAACATGTAGTCTCTCACGTTTGTGGAAATCCACCTATTTTTCTCTCCAAAACAAATGTGAACAAGAGGTGTGCATAAACCCCTACACCTTTGTGTCTTGCATAATGGTGAAGCGACTGGGAGAGTGCAAAAACTTGTAGTCTCTCACACTTGTGGAAACCAACCCAAAAATATTACAATAAAGGTGCATAAAAGATTAAAATAAATAAGAGAAGGAGCCACAATGAATGGTGAAATAAAAAGTCTTGTTAAGTTTGAGAAATTTGAATTACATAGTCTTTGATTGATAGCCCTTTTAGAAGCTTTCACCATTAGAAATAAGGAGTCAATTCGGGAACTTAGAAACCGGTTTTGGTGTAGGATATTTTAGGATTGAATGCTAAGCTTGGATGCAAGTATATTGTGGTTTTTCTAAGAGGATAGGGGTTATATGTGGCTTACGGTTTTTGGCTTGATGAGTTGTTCATTTTAGGTGAGTTATTCCCATTGTTTTCAAACTTCTTCTTCGGGTTTGTAGTTTGTTTGCTTGAGGGCAAGCAAAAGGCAAGTCCGGAGGAGTTGATATGCATCATTATTAGCTATACTTTCATTCACATTTAGCATCATTTTCACCATTTAGGATGCATACATTCTCATTTTAGCATAGAATTTTGCATAATCTACATCTTAGAGTCCTAGAGTTGCATAGTTACATATTTTCCTATTTTTGTGTCATTTTAGGTGGATTGAAGCTAACCTTTGGAGATTGGATTCTTGGAGTGAAGAGGCACCAAAATGAGGAGAAGAAGCTTCAGAGGAAGAATTTTGACCCCCTGGTCGGAATAAAGGTCAAAATAATTGAGCAGAAGGATTGATGAGTTCCAGACTTGAAGATTTCGACCCCCTGGTCGAAATAGGGGTCGAGATAATTGGACAGAAAGCTCAAAACTACAAATTTTGACATTTTGGTAGAAATAGTGATCGAAATATTTTGACAGACTTTTATCTTTATTTGGTTCGACCCGGTTTATCCCGGGTCGACCCAGTTCTGGTTTTAAACACTTAAAATCCTAATGTTTATGGGTTACAACATCTAAGCTTTAATTTCTAGCCACTTAGAACACTTTTGAGAGAGAGTTTGAGAAAGAATATTGGAGACTCCTTTGGATGATTCATCTTAGATCAATCATTTCAATCTATTGAAGAATCTCTTATCTCTTTCTCTTATCTATTTCATTATGTTCATCTTTACTTGTTTTGCTTTAAGTTCTTTTGTTACCATGTGTGAGTAGTTCTAAGGTGGGCTGATGACTTGGTAGATCTAGGGGTTAGATAATTAGCTTTTGATGCTTAGGTTGTTAGATTCCTTCATTTAGGTTGATCTTACTGCTAGATTTGACTTGATCACTTGAATCTAGATGCTATAAAAATTGTTGTCCGAGAGGTGTTCGATGAAATTCCCGAAAGAACCTTTTATGAGCTTTTCTTCCCTAGCCATTGAGAGATGAAGTTAGGGTAATTAGTGGTCTTAGTGAACTTGCTTGGTAATTCTTAGTGATTGTTTGATTGAAAAATGAGAGTTTAGCTTGATTGAGTAATTGATAAAGGGCTTCAATGTCATGAGAGTGGGTTGAGCTAGCTTGTGTGTTTCATGCCCTAGGATGAGCTTAATTGTTTCTTAGCATCACTAGTTTGTTGTTTTTCCTCTAGATCGAATACCTTGCCTAAAACCCATTGTCTTTAATCGATTGTCTTAGTTTCCATTTTTGTTCTGTTTTTGGTTAAGTATTTTGTTGAGTTTGAATTTGATTTAATCTTGTTTATTTGATCTTTGTTTCATTTAGTTTGGTTCTTGTGTTTAGGTTCATTAGATCTAGTCTAATTTCATAAACCCTAATTTGCTTTAGCTTGAAATTGATTTAAATTGTCTTAATGTGTTAGTTCTAGGTTCCTTGTGGATTTTGAACCTCAAATACTTTCAATGACAATTGTTTGCATTTGTTGATTTTTTAAGTGTTAAAAGCAAACATCAAATATTGGATCATGTAAATGCTCCATGAAGTTTCCATACACCTCAGAAGCTATAGATTCTATCGGATTTGATGAATTAGTGAAGCATAAGTCTTTTGGGATGCCAATCAATACTTCACCATTATTTGGTTCATTAACCAAACCATCACCAACAGAAAAAATCTATTTAGAAAAACCATCAATCTCTTTAGCTTCGTCTTCTGTGATATCAAACCCCTTTAGTAGCCTTATATTTTTGGTTAATCGATGGATTTTACAATGATTCCGCAAATAAGATGAGTTTAGTGCATCAAGAACAGTTTCAGCTCTTCCACCCCCTATAATAACTTGTAATACTTGTCAAAAATCACCACCAAACACAACAACTTTCCCTCCAAATGGTTTATCTACACCAATAATATCTATTAGACTCATGTCTAGAGATTCAAAGCAATGCTTGCCCATCATTGGTGCTTTATCCCAGATAATCAGTGATGATTCTTTCATCAACATAGCCAGATCAGATCCTTTCCGCATAGAGCAAGTGGTAAAATCATCAGGATTTATTGGAATCCCAAATCTTGAATGTGATGTTCTTCCTCCTACTAACAACAAAGATGCTATTCCGCTTGATGCAACATTGAGGACTATTTTCCCTCTATATCTAATAGCAGAAGATAAGACTTTCCACATATATGTTTTCCCAGTTCCATCAAAACTGTAAACAAAAAAACCTTCGCCTCTGTCATGCAAAATAGAATCAACAACATTATTATATACCGTTTTTTGCTCAGAAATCAACTGCTTGACATCTCTATCATGTTCTTTTTCCAACTCTTCACAATCATAATTACGTTCTTCAAACAAAAAGTGATTCAACGTTGAAGCATAACCATATGTATCAATTTGAGGCATTAAGTCATGCATTGATAGAGAACTATCAATGTTTCTTAAAATACAATCAAGCTCAATCAATGCACAAATTCAGATCTCAGATTCCATCATATTTAATTCTGAAAATAGTCAAGTGGGAAAAAAAATATAAGCAATAAAGACGATAACATCAATTTATATTTACAGAGTTTGATATTAATATAAGGGAAAGTTGTCAAAAATGTCACATTTGAGTTATAAATTGTGAAAAATACCATTGAGTGATTTTCTTATGAAAAATGCCACTTGTTGTGGTATTTGTGGCATGAAGGTTGACGATTTTGCCTCCGCTACAGTGTGCGCGCTATGTTCTTCGCAAGATGTCATCGACGCCGTCTGATTTAAGAGCTGAAATCATGCGGCCGAGATTGGGCCATCTAGTAGTGACATGGACATGTCTTTATGGACATACATAGTTCATGAGGCTTTGGAAGTAGAGCTGAAATCCTACGACCCAGATTGGGCTATCTTGCAGTGACCTAGACATGCTTTTGTGGACATACACATAAAGACATGAATATACACGTGAAGACATGGACATACACGGTTCCTGAGACTTTGGTAGTAGAGCTGAAATCCTGTAGTCGAGATTGAGCCATCTGAACACGGTTCCTGAGACTTTGGTAGTAGAGCTGAAATCACTCGACCGAGATTTGGCTATCTGGCAGTGACATAGACATGCCTTTATGGACATATACATAAAGACATGAACATAGACATGTTTTTATGGACATACATATAAAGACATGAACATACACGGCTCCCAAAATTTTGGTAGTCATGCTTCGGTTGAAGATCTTGTCTTCTTCATTTGCTTTGGTGATTTTCTTAAACTCAAATATGGTTTTTTGCTCTAAGCTTGTAGTTGTGAGTAACATTGATGATGGTGATGACTCTATGTTTTAGAGAATTATGAGGTTTTCTTATTTTAGGATTTGAGAAAATTAATGGGAAGGAGACATGAAAGAGAGGAAGAAGAGAGACAAGGGCAAATTCGTCTTTTCGAATAAACAGAAGTGGCATTTTCCACAAGGTGTAGAGGTTGTGACATTTTTACTAATTTTGAAGACTTATGGGGTGTTGAGCACAATTATTTCTTAATATAATATATAAGATATTTACAATATCATAATTTATGGTTACGATTTTATCAATGTGTGGTCCTAGTTGAAGTGATTTCAATATTTATTAATCATCTTTTTTTCAATAATTAGATTAAAAATCTGATTCATATCCCAAACTCATCACTAAATTTTTTTTATTAACTATCATATGTAGTGGAGCGGAAAAAAACTCTAGATGATGGCCATTAGGTGGGGTATTTAACCACTAGACTAAGAAGTAGGGCTGGGCATAATACCCGAAACCTGAACACGAACTCGGACCCAACCCAAAATACCCGAAACCAAACTGAACCAGAATAGAAAAAATACTCGAATGGTTTTAGATTATGAGAGTATGGATACCCGAACTCGATTGCGTAAAACCCAAAACCCAAACAAGTACTCGAAATGTATAATATATTTAAAAATAATTATTTATATATATACTTTTAGTTATACAAGTATTCAAAATTATAAATATAAATCTATGTATACTAATTAATTTAGAATCAAAATAATAATAAAAAACTAAAATATTAAAAAAAAATTGATTAAATAATGGGTTTTTCTAAGAATTTTAAAGCTTTTTTTTTAAAATGTTTAGATAAAAAAATTAATTAAAAAAATTTGGATATCCAATCCGAACCGAACCCGACCCAAACCCATAAAATACCTAAACAAGGGTGTCAACTAGGGTTGAAAACCCGCAGATTACACCCAATCCGTACCACTATAGAGTGGGTTAGGGTTCATGTTTTTATAGCCCAAAAACAAGCGAGTATTGCAAGATAAATCCACACAGACAATGGGCTAACCCACAAATTAAAACAGTATATAATTTGCATGGTCTATTAATGATTAAATCTTATGTAAAAATCGTTTACTACCTTCAACCTCTGCTTAGTGCACGTAACTGGCTACGAGGATCTAAATAGAATGGTAACTAAGAGGATTTGTGTAAATAATACAACATTATTTTATGTCTTTTATAATATTTAAGGTTCAATGTAAACACTCTATATGAATATCTAATATGCATATGATGACTACAAAGATTTTTGCGAAGAAGCTCATGAGATTGAGGCTTAAACTACAAAGGATATGCCACTAAACATTTTTAATGATTTTATTTGCAAAGCTTAAAAAAAATATTTTTCTTAATTTTTCTTAACAAATTATGTTGTTTGCTCGAATCAATTTTCAATTTATTTTTTTTAACTATGTTTGCTTATTTTTTAAACTATTTGTTTGTAATTTTTAATTGACAAAGATTCACTAATTACATGAATTTATAGACATTTCGTTTTTATGTTATTTTTTTTATTACTTATTTTCAAAAATATGTCAGGTTGATGGGTTAACCCGCTAAACTCGCGGCTATAATACGGAATTGATTAGAGTTATTAGTTTAGAACTTATGGATTATAGCGGGTCAAACCCGCAAAAGATCGCAATTAATCACAACCTGTAGTGGGATGAGTTAAATGGTGCGGGTTAACCCAGTTTGACACCTCTAAGTCTTATATAGGTAAACCTGAAATACCCAAAATCCGAAAGATCCAACCCGATCGATTTGGGTACCTGAATGCCCAGACCCACTGAGAAGAATTCGATTGTTTATTTACTTCATTAATCATATATCAACTTCTAAATATTTGTAGTTTTTTAAATAAAATAATTCACACGTAAACATTATAAAAATTATGAAAATAAACAAGATCAATCCAAGCTTCGTGCAATGATTAACTATGACATGGGAACTTATGTAAGAAAACCCAACTTCAAACTTTAATAAATATTGTCGAAAAAAAAGGAAACTTTAATATATATATATATATTTTTAATTATTTTTTTGTGTGTTTTACAGTTTTACTGATGTTTACATTAACGGCGTCGTATAAACACCAACTCCAAATCTTCTTCCGGAGGTACAAAGTATTCTATACCGATATTTCTCCGACACTTCAACGCCGGTCGTCGTTTCATTGGAGCTCCCGGACATTTCAGCTTCTCCGGCGTTTTATCTTTCTTCAACGTGGGTGTGATACAAATTTCATCATCTTCTGATTCTACCTCCACCTTTTTAAGTTTGGTCTTCACCTGCTTCAGTGAAGTTCGAATCGAGATTTCAGCGAAGACCCATTTTTCCCCATCTGTGTCTATTTCTCTACCGACTTGAGATCTCTTCAAAAGTCCCATAATTGTTTCTTGATTCCAATCAATTGAAGAGATTGAGAAACAGAGACTCGTTTTGCAGCTAACAATAAATTGATTAGAACAATGAAAAGGAGGAAGAAAGAATCAGTGGATAGTAAGCAAAATATTCCTACTCTTAAAGACAAGTTTCTTTTGGTGTTTGCAATTGATTGCTTCCGCAGGAATTAAAAAGAGAAGAAAGCTTTCAGAGGAAGATTATTAGTTGGAGAAGGCGAAAGGGTAAAATTGGAATTAAATGATTTCTTTCTGCGCGGGAAAACTAGGGGCAAGCACTATATAGTCTTAACCAATTGGAACAAGTTGCGTCATTAGTTTTAGCCCATTATCTTCAAACTAAACTAAATAGGCCTTACATTCAGCCCACTATCCTCAAACCAAACCAAATGGGCCTTATAAAAAAATATGAATGAGCCTCGAGTTTATCCGATACCCGAAATCCAAAGTAAAACCAAATTGAAACAGACCAAGATAAGAAGAATCGAAAAGGAATCAAACCCAATAAAATATTAAGTCCTAAATTTATGTATTGGAAAAACCAAATATTGAACCATATCAAGAATCCAATAGATACAGGATATATATTTTTTTAAATTTTGGTTTTTTTTAAATTTTTCAACAAGTAACAATTGGATCGGTAACGCTTTGATTCATAACCTAAGTATTTTAACTAGAATTGGATGAGATTCGAACTCACCACCTGATGTCTAACTAAATTAAGGACAAACCAATTGGGTTACCTATTTCTTGGCATTTTGGCTTTTTTTTTTAAGATATCTTTTATTAAATGTTTACTAATTTTAAAATTTTATACTCGAACCCGAATCCAAATTCTACCCATACGATATGACCCAAAAAATAAAAATATCTAAATAAATATTAAATTAATAGAACCAAAAATTCAAAACTCAAAAGATCCGACCCGGACCCATGCCTATCACTTGTGTGTATAAAGAACCGGTCAAAGTTACAATGAATTTAGGGAAACTTTTAATTTTCCCGCCTCAAAAGAAAGACTACACCGCCTTAAAATCCAGAATCCCGCCGGGTTTCAGATAATAACTTATCACCGGCAAAAAATTTTTTAATCATAAACTTATTTCTTCTCCGCTGCTACTCTTTTCTCTTCTCTTTCTCTCTTTCTTGATTTCAATAGAGAATCTCCGATGGAAGCTTTCAGATCTAGATCTGTCTTTGTCGACATTGGACTCAGAGAGCTCAACGGATTCCGAGGTTTTCTATCTCTTACGAATTTGCCGAGTTTTCAGCTTTTCTTGATTGTTCCGATTTTGAACCTTTTTTTTTTCGTTTGGTTTCAGTACGGAAGCGACCATTATTCGCAGATTCTGAGCTGGTCTGCAGTGAAATAGCCGGCGTGGCAGTGGAACACGACGGGATTCGGACTCCGCCGTTGGCAGTTTCGTTTTGTAAGGTATTATGGACCTTCTATTGAAATTGTGTTTCACTTGATTCGTAATATTACTTCAACTCTAGATCTAATCCTCAACGCTTGATGTAGTCTTCAACTCTATAACAACCAAATTCAGGATTTATCAGAAAATTAAACCCTGAATTTGGTTGTTTTTGATTTGGAATTAACGATAATGTTAAACGTACAGAGTAGCCGGAATTCTCAATTATTCGCTGTGTCAGATGAGGATGGATATGTGAGCCTCTTTAATTCGAGTAAGAAGTTTGCCTCCTCTGCAACTCACCAAGAGAATACAGGTAATTGTGTCGTTCTTCTTAAAACCCTAATTTTTGGGGATCAAATAGAATATTGATTTGTGGTTGTTCCAAATGTGTAGAGAATGCTAGATTTCGTGACTGGATTGCTCATTATAATGCGGTCTTTGATATTTCTTGGATCAAGGTGCGGAATATTTTTTGGCATTCAATATATATAAGTTTGATTCATGATTCTTTTCTGGTATTAAGTGAAGCTAATCCATTGTTCAATCATTGCAAATTTGTTGCAGGGAGATAGCTGTCTTTTGACTGCCTCTGGTGATCAAACTGTAAGTAGTCTTCTTGATTTTTTTTAAATTTTATGACTAGTGTGTGAGAGGATAAAATTGTGAAATTGACATTCATAGACGCTTGAATGCAGATTAAAGTGTGGGATGTAGAGGAGAATAAGTGTACTGGAGTTCTTATTGGACACACAGGAACTGTAAAATCAATGTGTTCGCATTCAACAAATTCTGGTTTGTGTCTTGCAAATATCAATTCCTCTTTCATTGATTGATAAGTTTTGGTCAAGGTTTCTCTAACACTTGCTATGTACAGATCTTCTTGTATCTGGTTCAAGAGATGGATGTTTTGCGCTATGGGATTTAAGATGTAAAAGTAGCTCTCACAAAGAAGAATTTTGTATCAAGTAAGTCCTTTAAACTTAGTTGTGACTATCTTTTTTCGTTTTAATGTCCCTTAAAATCATTTTGGTAATTTCACTGGCCTTCACACAGCTCCACTAGCATGGTTAAAGGAGCTCACTTATCCCCTCTTTCAAAACGAATCAGACGTCGCAAGGTTTTACTCCTGCTCAAACTTTACTCTTCACTTATAATTTATTTCTCCTATCTTCTCTGCTTATGGCTTCATATATTTCAGGCTGCTTCATCAAGCATTACCTCTGTGCTTTTTCTCAAGGACGAGATCACAATTGCCACTGCTGGAGCACCAGATAGGTACTTGCACTACATTTATTAGGTTCATGTAAGGGTGGTGCGTGCTACTCCATAAAGCATATATATAGCAATGTTGTTTACATCTTTTGCTTCTTTTTTTTCCTGCCACTCTCTTAGTGCCTTGAAATTTTGGGATACAAGGAAGCTGAAAACTCCTATTGCTCAAGTCTCTCCACAGTCAGACCCAACAAACAATAAGGTAATCTAGCTTCCTTGTCCTAGACTCAGATAGTAAATCACATGTTTCTGTTGAATGGTCTCAATGTGAATTAGGCACTTAAGCAATTTCAATGGAAACTAGATTAATCGTATCCTGGATTTTTAATTGTGGTTTCAGGAAAATAGATCACATGGTGTAGTATGCTTATCCCAGGACTCAAGTGGAAACTTTCTCACAGCATCATGCAAGGACAATAGGTTAGTGCTATAAGATTCACATTCAATAACTTTTACTAGTGATAAAACTCAGAGAAGAGTCCTCATAAAACAGTCCATCTCTAACCAAATATTTCGCTTCCTTTCAACACTATGTTGCAGAATCTATCTATACAATACGTTGCAGCTTGACAAAGGACCAATACAATCTTTCTCTGGTTGCCGAATAGACTCTTTTTTCGTACGGGTAATTACCTTGTTCAGAATTTCTCTCTCTATCACACAATTCATTTGCTTTTTTAACATTTCTCATCCGCTCTCTCACCATCTAAATTTTGCTCTGCAGACAATGATTAGTCCTGATGGCGAATATGTTTTGAGTGGTTCAAGTGATGGAAACGCTTACATATGGCAGGTCTGAATTCTTTATCGCTTACTTTTAAATCAAAGACTCAAAAAGAGTTTATTTAATGCGTAAAGAATCATTACAATTACAGGTCAATAAGCCTCAAGAAGATCCTCTAATATTGAAAGGCCACGACTTCGAAGTTACTGCAGTTGATTGGTAACTCCATTTTAATGACTCTTTCTATATTTCTCGTGAAACAACAATGAAAAAGAAAACCTTTAAGTTGATTCGATGATCATTACTAAATCAGTTCCAAAATCTCATTGTTCAGGTCTCCATCAGAAACTAGCAAGGTTGCAACAGCTTCAGATGATTTCACGGTAACAAAACATTTCATATATGTTAATAAAACCAAAAGGGTTATGTTCTTTACGCCTTGTACTAACTTCTTGTCTGTTCATAATTAGGTACGACTATGGAACATAGAAAACAACCGATGCACAAAAACAAACGAATCAGCTTGTGTGTCTGGAGTTAAACGCAGAGTAACTGCATTGTCAAATAGTGAAGCCAAAGAAAGAAGACTTGAGATGAACAGAGAAACTGAGAGTCCACAAAAGCAATCATCAGATTATGATAAGAATAGTAATCAGTCCACGCTTATCATCAGAACTCCAGAGTCTCAGAAGAAGAAAACATTAGCATCATCATCATCATCATCATCATTGTCATCATTATCTTCATCAGAAGAAGATATACAATGCGAGAGAACACCAGAAACCACATTCAACAGTCCAGCCTCTGTCTTAAACCCTCCTTCCTCAGTCAAAAGACGAACCATTAGAGATTATTTTCTTGTCACTCCTTAAACACTATTCTCTTCTCCTTCGTTCTTTTCAAAGATACGTTGTACAGAAACTGTAAGCCTAATTAGATTCGGTTTTTATCTGAAACTTTTGTAGAAAATAAATCATAAATCACCAATTCAGATTAATTTTTATTTACCATTTGTTTATACTTATTACAAAAGATTATGATTTTTATATGTGAACGTATAATTTATCATTGCGTGCAAATCTTTATATGTTAAACGGGAGGTCATTTAATTATTAACTATAAGTTAAAATTTAACCTATAATTTATAATTACCCTTAAAAATAAACTTTATCATAATTTTTAAAAAAATTCAAAATTAATAAAAATTTAATTAAAAAAACTCTAAAAAGCTTACAATTTAATAAAAATATATCGGATATAAATTCGGTATATAATTGGTTTCAGTTTTTCGGGTACATAGATTTAATACCTATTATGGTATTTTGTCGAGTTCGGCTTGGGTTTGGTTTTCTAATTCGGGTTTTTGATTCTTTTGATTTAAGACTTATTCGGGTATTTTTATTTACTGGATCGGTTTCGCTTCGGTATACATCAAGTTTGGGTTCGAATATTTTATATAAAAATTCAAAATGAATAAAGATTTAATAGAAAAAACTCTAAAAAACTAAACTTTAATAAAAATATATCGGGTATTTATTCGGTTCTTAATTTGGTTACAATACGGATTTGGCTTCATAACTACCCCTAAAAATAGGCTTAAGGTTGACTTTATTATAATTTTTTAAATAAAAATTCAAGTATTAGATAAAATTATTTTATGGTTCATAACTACCCTTAATAATAGGCATAACATTGGTTTTATTATAAATTTTTATGTAAAAATTTAAAATGAAGAAAATTTTAATAGAAAAAACTCTAAAAAAACTATAATTTAATACAAATATAACGAGAACAAATTCTGTTCTTGATTCAATTTGGGATTGAGTTCAATTTTTTGGGTATATAGATCAAGTTAAAATTTAACTTATAATATATAACTACCCTTAAAAATAGGACTAAGCTTAGTTTTATCATAATTTTTTTTAAAAAAATTCAAAATTAATAAAAATTTAATTAAAAAACTCTAAAAAAACTACAATTAAATAAAAATATATCGGATATAAATTCGATACATGATTGGATTCCGTGTTTAAGGTACATAGATTTAATACCCATTCTGGTATTTGTCGGGTTTGGTTTATGTTTGGTTTTCTAATTCGGGTTTTTAGTTCTTTCGATTTAAGACTTATTCGAGTATTTTTATTTACTGGATCGGTTTCGGT
>WJSH01010301.1:0-53977 GCA_009757365.2 Lepidium campestre | reverse complement strand
TTTCTCTTCACTTTTTTCCTTTTTTTTTTTTGTTCTGAGTTCTTCAATCTTCTTCTTCTTCTTCGTGAGAGATAAATCATTTTTTTTTTTTGTAAGGACTAAAATTGAAAAATAATCAAGCTAAAGAGAAAACAATCACTTCGCACTTGTTTTGCTATCACCATCAACCCACACCTTCTTTGCCCCTTATGCGCCTCCATCTCTTATTCCTCTCACCTACCTTTCAACTCTCTCTCTCTCTCTCTTTCTTTTCCTTTTATTTTCATTTCTCTTAACTGATTTCAAATCTTGGGTTTTCTTTTCTTTTTTTCTTTTTTCTTTTTTTTTAATTTGAAGTTTGTTTTATTTTTTTGGAATTATTGATGGGTTGTACAAGTTCCAAGCTTGATGATCTTCCGGCGGTTGCTCTTTGCCGTGAACGTTGCGGTTTTTTAGAAGCTGCGATTCATCAACGTTATGCTTTAGCTGATTCACACGTGGCTTACACTCACTCGCTTCGAGGAATCGGTCACTCCCTTCATCTTTTCATCAATCATCATCACCGCTTCGTTGCTTCCGGTGGCGCTAACGCCGGTGGTGGAGATTCTCCCAGACTTAATCTTCCTCCTCAGAGAAAAGGTGACCCTGAACAAGATGACGATGGAGGAAGAAATTCCCCTAAGAAACCAAAGTTAGCTCACTCGGGTTCGGGTTCTGATTCGGGTCATCTCGAATTCGATTCAGATTCTGACGATGATGACGATGAAGAAGATGACCATTTGGATTTGGATTCGATGCATCACCACTCTCCTCAAAACCACCATCTTGGGAATTTCCCAATACCCGACTCTACACAGATGGGTTACATGGAACAACCCGGTTATTTAAACCGGTACTCGAATCCGGAAATGATGGGTCCTCTTCCTCCTGCTTACTCTGGAGGAAGTTATATGCATATGAATTACATGAAGAACAAATCTATGCCTCCTTCAGTTGTCTATGAGCAAAGACCCAGTAGCCCTCGAAGAGTGTATGTAGGCGAATCATCATCTTCGAATTACCCTTACAATCCATATCCTCAAAATTCATATTTTGGATACTCAAATCCAGGACCAGGACCCGGTACCGGACCCGGATTCTCTGGTTCTTCTACAGCTGCTGTTGCTCCGAAACCGCCTCCTCCTCCGCCGTCGCCGCCAAGGTCTAACGGTTGGGATTTTTTGAATCCGTTTGATACTTATTATCCTCCGTATACTCCGAGTCGAGATTCGAGAGAACTAAGAGAAGAAGAAGGTATTCCGGAGTTAGAAGACGACGATTCACAGTACGAGGTTGTTAAAGAAGTTCACGGGAAACCCAAATTCGCCGCCGGTGGTCATCAACCAAATCCCGCCGCCGTTTACAGAGAGGAAGAATCTCCGTCTCCGCCGCATCCTGTTGACAAAGCCGGCGCAAGCACTAGCGGTGGAGGCGATGTTGGAGATGCTTCTGCGTATCAGTCTAGACCGAGCGTGTCGGTGGAGAAAGAAGGGATGGAGTACGAAGTGCACGTTGTTGAGAAGAAAGTCGTTGAGGATGAGGAACGGCGGAGCAATGCCACGGCGGCACGTGGAGGTGGTGGTGGTGAAGGAGGAGGACCACGTGCGGTGCCTGAAGTTGCTAAAGAGATTAAGAATCAATTCGTGAAAGCTGCAGAGTCAGGAAATGAGATCGCTAAGTTACTTGAAGTTGGGAAGCATCCTTATGGTCGTAAACATGGTAAAGCTAAATCATTTCACAATGCTGCTACTCAAAGTTTTCAGCTTTCTGCGACTGATTTAAGTAAAGTTTCTAACTTTTTTTTATGTTGTTTGTGAATTTGGAGCAGCTTCTTCTAAGATATTGCATGGTGTTACTCCTTCGCTGCCATCTACTTCTGGAGGAGCTTCTTCATCTGCTGCTGCGCCGCCTACTTATGCAGACATTGAAGAAGAGCTTGCTTCGAGGTCGAGGAATCTTTCATCGACATTGCACAAGCTTCATCTTTGGGAGAAGAAACTTTACCATGAAGTTAAGGTAATTTGATATGTTTTGGTATCAAATCTTCGGTCTTAGAGCACTGTAATGCTCTCTGTTCCGGTGTCTGAAGAGAGTTCTACTCTGTGTAGGCCGAGGAAAAATTACGTCTAGCTCATGAGAAAAAAGTAAGGAAGCTAAAGCGTATGGATGAAAGAGGTGCTGAGGCTATGAAAGTAGATAAAACACGGAAATTAGTGAGAGATATGTCCACAAAAATAAGGATTGCGATCCAGGTTGTTGATAAAATATCTGTGACAATTAATAAGATTAGAGATGAAGACCTATGGCCGCAACTGAATGCATTGATTCAAGGGTAAAACTTGTCTTCTCCAAATACATATATATGTTTCAGATATATGCAGTTTCAACTCTAATCAAATGTTGAGTTTGGTTTTTATAGGCTTACAAGAATGTGGAAATCTATGCTTGAGTGTCATCAAAGTCAGTGTCAAGCTATTAGGGAAGCACGAGGTTTGGGTCCAATTAGAGCCAGCAAGAAACTCGGTGATGAACATCTAGAGGCGACTAGTTTGCTAGGACATGAACTTATTAATTGGATATTAGGATTCTCGAGCTGGGTTAGTGCGCAGAAGGGTTATGTAAGAGAGTTAAATAAATGGCTAATGAAATGTCTTCTCTATGAACCTGAGGAAACACCTGATGGAATTGCTCCTTTTTCACCTGGTCGGATTGGGGCTCCACCAATCTTTGTGATCTGTAACCAATGGTCTCAAGCTTTAGACAGAATATCCGAGAAAGAAGTTATTGAGGCAATGCGTAGCTTCACTACAAGCGTGCTTCAGCTTTGGGAACAAGATCGGTTAGATACGGTGACAACAGGGCATGGGGATTCAGAGAAGAAAGTTAGGAACATGGACAGGGAAGAACAGAAGATACAGAGAGAGATTCAAGCATTGGAAAAGAAAATGGTTCTTGTGTCACCAAGTGATGGTAATAGTCTTTCAATATCCGGTAACATTGTCTACCAAAGCGATACAAGTAACGATAGTTTACAAGGTAGTTTGCAACGGATCTTTGAAGCTATGGAGAAATTCACTGCTGAATCTATGAGAGCTTATGAGGATCTGTTAATGCGCGCTGAAGAAGAAACTGCTCCACGAGAACTTGAGGAAGAAGATGAATAGTCAGCAAAAGAGAAGGAAGATCTTTGCTTATCAATTCAATATAAAATCTGATGATCGAGTTGTTTGCTGATCTTGAAAATGCCAGAATACTCGGTTTTGCGGTTTGGTATACTGGAAACCAACCTGACTCAGGCTAGAAGATGCCACCGGGATTATGATTTTAAAGGAGGCAGCAATTGGGTTAAGACGCAGCCAGTTGTTTGGTTCACAGGGGCATTAGAATGCAATTGGTTTTGAACTGGATGGTTTTCAATTCATGCTATGGTGGAGAAAGGTTTGGTAACTTAACACTTTGCCACATATGAGATGTGAGTTGAGTCCAATAATTATTTTAAAAGTTTGGTCTTTGTATATAAGACGCTTAGGGCAAAACTTATCGTAGTTCTCAACAATTTTTTTGTAAAATCGGAAGGTAGGGTAGTTCAGGCAGATCTTTTCATCTCGGTAAAAAGACTCGGACTAATTTCTATGTCCAAAGATGTTTTGCTCTTGAGCAATTAGACTGGACTCTCTTTTATTGGAGTAAAAGTTAGGTTTATATAAGGCAACATAGGAGAATGATCTACGTAAAAGAAATATTGTCGTTAAAGTTTTTTTTGGGTTAAAATTGTCGTTAAAGTTATTGTTTAATGACAGTAATTATGCATGGCCAATGAGTTACTAGACTTAAAAAATAAATTTATGACAAATAGAGACGAACTAATATATTTCCAATCATTAAAGCCTGACCAGATTGAAAACATTAATGATTCAGTGAAACTATAATAATCCAATGGAGTCTCGACTTGGAGTTGCCGTGCATAACATGATTAGCGTGAACTTGACGTCTCGTGTGAAGGACGATCTTTTGTTCTTTTACTTGTGTCTTCGTTTGTTGCGAAATACTGTATTAAATTGGAATAAAAGTAAATAACATGCAGAGAATAAGTGGCAGGATCGAGTTATTGTTGTGATCAACCATATATGTTAATAATTAATTAGAGATAGTGCTTGAGCATCTAATCATCTTCATATAAAGTATAGGTTAAAATTAACTTATAATTTGTACTAGTCAAATTTTTTTTATTAATCATATTGATTAGATAACGTTTGAATACTTGATTTTCTAAAAAATCTTGTATTATCTTCTAAATTTAAATACGTGATTTTTATGATCCAAAAATATTGCATTATCTTCTAAATTTAAATTTGAATTTAAATATGTAGGTTCTCTAATCTTAGCCGTTTATTTAAATTCATATTTTTAAATCTTGATCGTTCATTAAAAATAATATTAAGTATTTGGGCATTTGGATACCAGTTCAGGTCGGGTCTATTCAAGTTTCGGATTTCCAATTCATTGATTTTGGACTCATTGAGGCATTTTTATTTTTCAGGGTCGGGTTTGGTTCGGGTCTAGATCGGATTCGAGTTCAGGTTCGGGTATATTCATCTAAACTTTTATAAAAATTCAAAATTAGTAAAGATTTAATTAAAAAAGATAACATAACCAAAATTTAATAAAAATATATCGGGTACTCATTCGGGATATGTTCGGGTTTGGTTTTTTCAGGTTCATAGATTTAGGATCTATTCGGATATTTCATCGGGTTCGGTTTGGTTTCGGTTCCTCTTATTTCGGGTCGGGTTCAGTGATTTCGGGTATCGAGTTTTTTGCCCATGCCTAATAAGTAATATTTATAAAATATTCGTTTAAGGAAAAATAGAAAGAATATTCGTTTAAGAAAAACTAAACAATAAGAATATTCGGGTACTCGGGTTCGAGTTGAATCTTTTTGGGTAGCGGGTTTTTGATTCTTTTGATTTAAGACTCATTCGAGTGTTTTTATTTTTTGGGTCGGGTTCGGTTTGATATAGATCGAGTTCGTGTATTTTTATATAAAAATAATAAAGATTTAATAGAAAAAACTCTAAAAATGCCAAAATTTAATAGAAATATATTAAGTACAAATATAATTCTTGATTCGGTTTTCTGGGTACATAGATTTAGGATCTATTTTGGTACTTTATCGGGTTCGATTTCTCTAATTTGAGGTTTTAGTTTTTTTAATTTAAAATTCATTCAAGTATTTTATTTTTGAATTAATATCGTTATACTTGAATATTTAAGCTAAAAGATTTTTACAGTGCGAGATAAATCATACTATATAAGAAAGCCAATTACTTCGGAGAATCATTGCATCACTTCACTCTCTCTCCCACTTTAACACATAGAGACACCTCTTGTCTTCTTCAAAGCTTGAACCTCTGTTTTGGTTTTGAAATATATTTGTTTTTAAAGGTATACTTCTTAAAATATAAGTTTCTTCATACCCAAAAGATATATTCTACTTTGATTTATAGGAATAATTCATAGATAGAAATGACAGGAATAATAATTTTGGTAAAATGGGCTAAATATAATTCACAAATGGAGAGAAATATGTCAGGCTGTCTCAAGTACATTAGAAACTTGAGATTCACTTAATTTTGATTTAGTAGGTGAATAATTTAGAACACTTAAATCAAACAAATATATCACACGTTTTTCAAAAGTCATCTTTACATAATAGTACGAATCCTTTTGGGTTCAATGGGAATGTTTGTTGGAAAATAAGAAAGAAATTAGAGAAAGCAAAAGTAGGAAGGGTTGATGATAAGTCACTCCAATCATAAACCATTTGAGCTGGCAATTATATGAATTTCCAAAATCTCTTTTGGTACCACAATCTCTAAATTATTGAACTTCCGAATCAATTTATTGTATTATACTATACTATACAAAATCACTTGGCTTCTTCTTATTTTTTGCTTTTTTATTTTAAGATCTATTGCTTTGACATTAAAAAAAACTTAATAATATATAAACAAACAAAACAAAAACAGTTGACATTATGATAGGGAAAAATATAATTTTATTTTATTTTATAATACCCAAATCCATAATTTATATAAATAATCAAATTGTTTATTTTATTTTTATAAATTTAAATTTGATTTATGAGTGGTACCATATTGACAAGAAGGAGACAAGTATTAGAAACTTACCTCAGGAGTCAAAACAAAGGAATTGAAAAGAGAAAAGGAAAAAAATAAAAATCCAATTTTTCTTTTTTGTTCCATTTCATCACTATCTTCTCTTTCTCTCTCTTACAAGGAGCGAGCGAAAGAGAAACACTTTCAAGGATACTTCGGTGAAAGAAAAGATTTTGATGGGTTGTTGTCAATCTTTGTGTTCTGGTGATAACCCGATTGGGAAAGATGGAACTCGCCCGCCACAAACGTCTCAAAGCCACAACAGCGGTGCTACCACGGCTGATAACGGTGGAATCGGAGGCGGCGGAGCTAGTGGTGTAGTTGGAGGAGGAGGAGGTGGAATCCCATCTTTCTCTGAGTTTTCTTTTGCTGACCTCAAAGCAGCCACCAACAACTTCAGCTCTGACAATATCGTATCAGAAAGTGGTGAGAAAGCCCCAAATCTTGTTTACAAAGGCCGGCTTCAGAACCGTCGTTGGATCGCCGTCAAGAAGTTCACTAAGATGGCTTGGCCTGAGCCTAAACAATTTGCGGTGAGAAAAAGAAAACCTTTCAATTTGATTAAATCTTTCTTGGATTTCTTTTTTCTGAAATCTTTCTTTTTTTTTCTCTCTTCAATTTGTTTCAGGAAGAAGCATGGGGTGTAGGGAAATTGAGGCATAATAGATTGGCGAATTTGATTGGATATTGTTGTGATGGAGATGAAAGGCTTCTTGTTGCTGAATTCATGCCTAATGATACTCTTGCTAAGCATTTGTTCCATTGTATGCTTCTTCCTTTTTTTGCTTCTTTCTCATTAGAAATGATGAAGCTCTTAGGTTGTAAATGTGTCTCTAGTCTCTTGAGTATCCAATGTTGGCCAATTTCAGGGCCTTGCAAAGAGCTTACGATTATGGTTTATGTTATAGAGTTGTGCTGTTAGATAAGAGAGAGTACGTTAGGTGATAAAAATGTCTTAAAAGGTGAATTTTGTTTCTTATGTATTTGTTTTTGGTCATTGTCAGGGGAAAATCAGACAATCGAATGGGCTATGAGGTTGCGAGTGGGATATTACATAGCTGAAGCTTTGGATTATTGTGGTACTGAGGGTCGTCCATTGTACCATGATTTAAATGCTTACAGGGTTCTCTTCGATGAGGTATAGTTATTCTATAATCAAGAATTGTTTTATGCTTACAAGACCTACTTACTCGTTGTGATCTTAAGACGGCTCTTGACAAGGTTTTTTCTGAATGAATATCATAGGATGGTGATCCTCGTCTCTCATGTTTCGGCTTGATGAAGAACAGTAGGGATGGTAAAAGTTATAGCACAAATCTAGCATATACACCACCTGAATATCTAAGAAATGGTAAATCAACTTGTTTATTCTCTATATACAATCAACACAAAAAGCAAACTTATAGTTTTTGCACTTTTTCTCAGTGTGGTACATTTTGTGTTGTAGGAAGAGTGACTCCTGAAAGTGTTACATATAGCTTTGGAACTGTTCTTCTGGATTTGCTTAGTGGAAAGCACATCCCTCCAAGCCATGTAAGAGTTCCTATCTATATTTTTGAGTAGGTAGAAGTGTACTACTACTAATATGTGTGTTCTTTATCCGCTCATTGGTCATGAAATTCTTTTAAGATATGTGAAGCTACCCTAGGTGGTCATTGATCATGGTTTTTAGAAACTGTATAATGCTGCTTTTTCACCATCTCTCTTAATGTGAGGTCTAAGATATGTGCTACGCTCGTGTTCATTAAGCACTCTTGATCAGATTTAGCTCTCAATATGTAATGTGGAATACGTATTTACTAGGTGACCCTTGGTTCTTGGATAGTAAATCTTGAAAGGTGTCCATGTCATGTAAGACAAGTGAATGAGTTATTTGGTATTAATATGGGTGCGTGATATCTCCTATTTCTAGGCTCTCGATATGATACGTGGCAAGAATATTATTCTATTGATGGATTCACACCTCGAAGGAAAGTTCTCAACAGAAGAAGCTACTGTAGTTGTCGAACTCGCCTCTCAATGTTTGCAATACGAGCCTCGAGAGAGACCCAATACAAAAGATCTTGTTGCAACTCTTGCACCATTGCAAACTAAATCAGACGTAAGCCCTCTTTAAAGTCCAAATTTCAACTGAGTTTTTGAGTTTTTTCATCTTTTTCTTTCCCTGTTCTTCAATGTGTCATTTTAAGTGTTAAATATATTGGTCACAGGTTCCCTCTCATGTGATGCTTGGAATAAAGAAGCAAGAAGAGGCACCTTCGACTCCCCAGAGGCCACTTTCTCCATTAGGTGAGGCCTGTTCAAGAATGGATCTCACAGCTATTCATCAGATTTTGGTCATGACACATTACAGAGACGACGAAGGCACAAATGAGGTAGTTAAATGTTAATTTTGGTTTCATATGCTAAAAGGCGTCAGAAAGAGGCTAACTAACCTTAAGGATTTATATATGGATTTCAGTTATCTTTTCAAGAATGGACGCAACAGATGAAAGATATGCTTGATGCACGGAAACGTGGTGATCAATCTTTCCGCGAGAAAGATTTCAAAACAGCCATTGAATGTTACTCACAGGTATGATTTCTGACTACTTTATGAACTATTTTTCTGTTGCATTTGGTATTTGGATTGCATTCTTTGTCAATTTTTAGTTTATCTGGATGTTATTAGAACTCATATGGTTTATATACATTGCTTATGAGCAGTTCATAGATGTCGGAACAATGGTGTCTCCAACTGTGTTTGGTCGGCGAAGTCTATGCTACTTACTATGCGATCAACCAGATGCAGCACTACGCGACGCGATGCAAGCACAATGCGTGTATCCGGATTGGCCAACGGCTTTCTACATGCAGTCTGTGGCATTAGCGAAGCTGAACATGAACACAGACGCAGCTGATATGTTGAACGAAGCAGCTCAGCTCGAAGAGAAGAGACAACGAGGCGGCAGAGGATCTTGATTCTTGAAACACTAACGTGTGACATCGTCTTGTAAAATTTGAAGAGCTTCAAGAATTCTTTTTTAAGAAGAAAGGAAAAACAGTTTGCTGTGATTGTTGATTGGATGTAATGTTGTAACCATAGGGAGAGGAAAATTGATGCTTGTTGTATGCAATACATGTTGTAAGTTTAAATGGACAAAGTTTCGAAAAAGAAAACAAATTGTTTATTTCATCATAAGATAGGTTCTGATTAACGATAATATTACTTATGAGAAATAAGAGTATCTTTATTTTTTGGTTTTTTTGTTTCCACTATGAGAAATCTACAAGGTAAGAAGTGCTCTTAATAGGAAATCATCTCTTTGGATTCTACAAATTGCTCTGTTTTGTAATGACGCTAATCATTTATAGCTTTAGGAAATAAATAAAGAGAAGCCAGCCGCTCGTAGTCGTAGCAACTAGCAAGTCTATTTAAGACATGAAACACCGACCAGGTCCATTATAAATTCTCAAGAAGCTTTGTTAAGATGAGAGCGTCTCTCAAGAATCATAACAGAAGATGGACAAAAGAAAAAGCAACAAACTTTTACATTTCTCATAATTTTATGGGTCCGTAGCCTTTGAATTTCTTAGGAAAGAGCACCCTCTAATAATCTAAAAGAGCAATCTCAGTTTGCATGCTTGTGTTAGTACAGAACACTACTTGTTGTTGTTGCGGCTGTTGCACTTTTTTCTCAATCTCCCACCTAGATTTTGCTATGACACCATCACTCACAGGCTCATATTCCTGAGGACAATTGAAAACAAAAAATCAATTCCGAATCAAAGTTTTTGTCTTTGTTATCTTCATCAGAATCTCATGAGAAAAGCAAAGCAATATTTTGGTGGATACCCACCTCAAGTTTTTGAACAAGTTCTTTGGCATTAGGGGCAGAGACAAAGATGTGACGCTGAGATGGTTTGATAAAGCCATCATCAACGGCTTTATCAATGAAAGTGAGGAGGTAATTGTAATAACCATCCACATTTAACAAACCCACCTGCAGTTTTTTTCCCCCAAAGTGGAAACACAAAGATCAAGACTATTATATTTTGGCTATAGTGATTCAGAGAACAATTCCAACAGGAGAAAGGTGAAGCGGCTTCTTTTTACTTACAGGCTTGTCGTGGATTCCAAGTTGTGCCCATGCTATTACTTCCAATAACTCCTCCAATGTTCCATACCCGCCTGAAACAATTTACAAGAGCAGATCAACTTAGAAGTTAAGTACTAATGAGTCTTGTTTCAATACAGTGTCCAAATTATGTTACAATCCAGATACAATTGATCTCTTGTAAGACTATAGTCACCCTTACTTTGGCAATACCATCTTTTGGGTAATCTCCATAGGATTGGTTAGGCCTAGTATGTTCTAAGAACTCCAAAACAGAGCCTAACGAGTAACATGTAACTTCATAGAAAGTATCTAAGCTAGTTAGTTATTTAGTACCTGGTAATGCAATGAAACAATCAGAGTGACTTGCCATCTCAGCTTTTCTTTGATGCATATCAGCCACAGCTCTTACTTCACCAAATGTTTCTCCTGTGATCTATTAAAAGTTTCATTTCAGATACATTACTTGAACACTAAGTATTAATTCTAGCAGAAAAGAAGATAAAGCCTACCTCTTTGTCCATAAGAGTCCTCGGTATGATCCTAACCCATAAAAGCAAAGAAAGATGGAAGCAAATCACACAACAATGTCGATCATAAAGCAGTGAAGGGCACAAAACTAAAGTGAAGAGATCATAGATTTGAACATACCCTAGTACATGTCCTCCAGCTTCATGAACAGCTTGTGAAACCAAACCCATGAGACCAATGCTTCCTCCTCCATACACAAGATTCAATCTCCTCGCCACCTGTTCCACAAAACATAGAAAGCAGGAAAAGAGAAGATCAAGACCATT
The DNA here is from genome assembly GCA_009757365.2 of Lepidium campestre. Lineage (NCBI taxonomy): Eukaryota > Viridiplantae > Streptophyta > Magnoliopsida > Brassicales > Brassicaceae > Lepidium > Lepidium campestre. The sequence goes on along the minus strand of WJSH01010301.1, from coordinate 42,886 downwards.
TCCAAAGGTTTCAAGACTCCTATTATAATTTTAAGCATAACCGAACCAGCTCTTGAGCTAGATCAATGGCGGCATCTCTGTAGCAATCTCTGTTTCCGCTGCTGCTTCCACAGAACACACAAACCCTCTCGAACCTCGACTTCTTCACTATTTCCATTCTCTTAGCGAACTCAGTTTGCTTTTCTTTCCTGGTGGATTAAAGTTTCTTTAAGAAGAACGTGTTGTTCAAGCTAACTCATTCTTGTTTCACTTTGTGATGCAACTTAGACAGTGAGACAAGAAATTATATAGACAACAAAGCAAGAAAGACAATACTGTTCCACATATCCAATTGTAATCAAGTAACAAGCTTTTTCCTTTTCCTTTTTATGGTTTAAAGAGTGGTTGCTTTTATGGTTAAAAAAGAAAAGATCCTTAAAGCTAAATTAAAATTCATAAGAGATTACAAGAACAGAACAAAAAAACAGAGTTAGAGTGTGACTAACAAATCAGAACTTCTTAATTTCTAAACATAAAAATCTCATTTCTTTGAAACAAACATTGATTTCTCTCGTTCTTAACTTCATTTCAAAAGTTAGTGTGATGATGTCACAATAACTTTGTGTGTTAGGTATATTCTTTTATCTTTTCTAAGAAGATGGTTCATCATCATCGAACCATTTTTCTCCACTTTTCTCCATTCAATGTTTCGTCCTTTGGCTCAACGTGTCGAGTTCGGGTTGATCCACAACATAAATGGCTAAATTTCATGGGTCCCACATCATGGAACTCATACTCTTGGTGTCAACAAGTAGGGTTCTTGTTCTGACACAACATTCCATTATTAGTTTGTTTGGTTCCACATTGCATGTACTTGCAGGTTTTGGTAGGATTGTATCTTAAAACGACGCGTAGTTTACTTTTTTATAACCAGAACAACACACAGTTCCTTTTCTACGTGTGTCGGGTCAATGCCTAACTTTGACTGGGTCAAAAAAATGCTAACCCCTTTAACTAACTTTTCCAAACATGATGCAAAATACAATCATTTTAAAAGCTTAAGAACCAAATGTCATCGTTATCAATATCACCTACCAAACATTTTAGTGACCCTTTTTCCCAAACTATGAAGATTAATTAAACCTTTAATTAAAGTACCAAAAGATTGTTTTGTGATTTGTTACAAAGACAAATTTTTAATTCCTTAGACAAATCTTCAAGAAAGAAAAACCCAACATCGGTTAAACCAAATTAAAACAAATTGAAATCGTAGAAAAGCCTAATCGAAGTTAATTCGGTTCACTTTGGGCTTGGGTTGGGCCCAGACTATCAAAGGTTGATCACCGATATGGCTTGGTAAGATTGATTTAGTAGTCCTAGGCTCAACGTGTCGGGTTTGGGTTGATCCACAACACTAATGGCTTAATTTCATGACCCATATTGTATGAGTCAACAAAGTATTGTTCTTCTACTGACACAACATTCCATTATTGGTTTGCTTGGTTTTCGCATTACATATGTGATATGTCTTTTGCTAGGATTGTATCTAAAAACTACACGTAATTTATTTTTCTACAACCAGAACAGCACACAGTTGTTTCCTACGTGTATATTCGGGTCAATGCCTGAAATTGACGCGGTCGAGAAATTACTAACTTTTCCAAACATGATGCAAAAAGACTATTGACTCAATTATAAATTATTTGTAGCTAATATGTCCGTTGGAAAATGGAATATTACGTATGTTCTGATGCTATGATACACTTTGGGATGCTCACAAGTGCAGGTTTTGTGTGACGAATGTCTTCGCGAATATAACATAGTGTCAAAATAGATATTGTGTCATAAAAACAAAAAGAATCTATAAATGGTTTTCTAATATTTTTGTGCGTCCTCGTATAATGTGGAGTTAGTTCTAGAGTTGTAAAATGGACAACAAGTGTCTATGTGAATTGCTTCTGAAATTTTATCAAACCTAAAAAGTCGAACATTTTCCGATGGGTTTAGTCGATCCAAAGGATAAAAAATTGGAAAGATTCGAAGTTCAAATATCGGCGATCTATTTGAAGTTGGTAGAGTTGCAATTTTTTTTCTTTTGATTTATAATCTTGGTACATATTGGCGATTCTTTTAAAAATGGTTAAATAAAAAAGAATATATATCATAGTGGATATTATATAATATGCGCACACCTTTCTTTTCATGGCTTTATTTATTTATTATTGCAACAGAGTAAGTATGCATGCTCCGTTAGCGATACTCATGTCTATTCTATCGAAATCAATTAAATTACTTTAGTGGTCTATATAATATCTGCGATATATATAATGTTGTCATCTTAATACAAATGGGTCCGACACATAAATTAACTAAGGTTGAAGAAGTAAATAGTCTTTGTTGCTTTCTTGGTGTAATTCTTTTGCAGTTTTACATACTAAATAATATGAATAATTATTTCACTCTCGTGTGAACACAATAAAGAAAATTATTAAACAAATAAAAAATAAAGATTTTGTTATATAATGTGAACATCACATAAAGAATGGGAAGCTACTAGCCAATCCTCAATCTAGGCCAATTACTTTTGAAATTTGGGCCACTAGTAGTATTTGCTGCATTATTACGATTTATCTTACTAACTTTTCTATAACAAGACAATGCTGAGTCAGAAAGTACTACACCAACAAGCATCTCGACTCGGCCGACACTGAATTGTACCATCAAATTTTTTATATAATTCAACTTGACACAATCTAAAGGCAAACGAACCTTGTCTTTGACTTGAGCTTAGCCAATAGCCACACAATACTAGATGAAACTATGTGTACCATAAGAAGAGATCACTTCTAAGGTTACAATAGTAATTGGCATTTGAAGAAGACAGATCTGTTATATTACAAATCTTTCCATTCCTAAATATGTCCTACAAGACAACATTACTTCAATCCGACACGAAACTCTTGTGAACTATCATTAAATAAAGTGTATCTTTATATATACTCAAGGAAAATTGTAAAAACAAAATACAAAGAATCTAGACTCTTATACTGTCACAAAAGAAATTCATACTTCATCATTTTCTTTCTAGAGTTGACAATATTTTCCCATCATTTATGACGTTGGCATATAATTTGCATTTTGTAAATATATTTCTTGTATCATATAACAATATAAGGTTATAGGAAAAGTGTTTTTCAAATGGTTAAATCACTACTCGGAATTCGATTCTATTTAGTCGCATAGTTTAGTGCGATGGAATTTAGAATTTGATTATAGGTATGATCTTTTCGATTCATTCACAATTATAAACTGTATTACTTTTAAGAATTTGTTTAGAAGATATGTGATCATAGATTGTAAGAGCTACGTGTATAGGAGATGGTCCGGTTAGTTTTAGAGTATATACGTAGTAGTACTAGAATGGTAACAAATGAACGATCATAAAACAAGATATTTGCTTTATCATATAATCTTAGAAGAAAATTGTACCAACCAATCCTCGCTTACCACTAAACTTGAAGCTACTTTTCAAAGTTTGGCTTGAAGCTACTTTCAAAACTTTGGCATCATATACAATTACTCAATTAGAGTTGATAAAGTAGATGACTAGATGCCTAATCAATTTACTCTGTCACATACTTTCATATTTAATAATTCTTTGTCGAGCCAAAAGCAATTAACACTTTGATCATCTCCAACAACATTGATCAACAATTATTAATCGTGTAAATAAAAAGAGACCATCAAGGAAGCTCGGCTCAAAGTTGACGCCTACTTTGACCAGTCAGAACACAGAAGAGAAAACAAAGTCCAATTGAGAAATGAACGCAATCTATCTCGAACTAGTTTGGTAGCATGTGGTCTTGACTTGAGGTTCAAGATACAGACCAAAACTACAAGACTTCGACTTATGTCAGTGGGTCCTGCTTTAAAGTATCCGAAAGTGACGTAACCTATTACGTCATAGGTCTCATGTCATTAATGCTTATGTCATACAGCTAAGCATTTCTACGGTTCAGAATATCCTATCTATTAATTCCCTTATTATAACGGTAATTAGAGTAATTTAGAGATATGAATTGTTTTTTTCTGTACTTTTTTAGAGATATGAAATACTAATTTTGTGTTAAATTACTGAGGTTTTCAAAACAATTCCCAAAGAAAATACATTCGTTTTTTTCCGTTTTGGAAAAAGAGATTCAAAGTCAATTTAATAACGCACTCACTCACCTAACAAAAATTTAACTATATAATTCAATGAATGGAGAAGAAAGGAAATATTGCCATACAATCTGTGGCTATACGTAAATAACGCGATTGAGTTCTCAAGAAAATAAACTTAAAAATCTTTTTTAGAATGTCTAAAACATTAGCCAAATCCTTTGATTTAGAATCACAAGAAAGTGGTGGTTCTCCTTTATTTATGTCATCACCTCTCTCCACGAGTCCAGAACCTATCTCCGACGGTGGAGATGGTGGCCGGATTCCGCTGGATGAGTGGCTACCGATTACAGAATCAAGAAATGGGAATATTTACACGGCGACGTCTCATCTTCTCTGTTCTGGAATTGGTCTGCAAGTGATTCTTCTTCCTGCAGCTTTCTCAGCACTCGGATGGTAATTACATCAAATCAAAATCAATATTTCTCCTCTTAGTTTCTGTGAGTATTATGTAATCCAATATTTTTTTTGTTCCAGGGTTTGGGGAGCGATAATCTTAACGGTCGGATTTGTATGGAAACTTTACACGACATGGCTTCTTGTTCAACTTCACGAAGCCGAGCCCGGAACACGTTTCAGCAGATACGTGAGACTCGCAATTGCTTCATTTGGTACATAAACAATCCAATCAAATTCTTGATTATGAGTTTTTCATTTTCTGAGATTTGGAATTTATTAAGAACTTTCAGTTTCTTAAAACGGTATCGTTTGTGTTGTTGTCATATAATATAGGTGTGAAGCTTGGGAAGATTCTCGGAATATTCCCTATAATGTATCTATCAGGAGGAGCTTGTACGATTCTGGTTATAACCGGAGGCAAATCAATACAACAACTTCTCCGCATTATGTCTGAAAACGACACTGAGCCACTTACTTCCGTACAATGCTTCTTGATTTTTAGCTGCATTGCAACCCTTATGTCTCAGTTTCCAAACCTAAACTCTCTGTTTGGAGTCTCGTTTATCGGTGGTGTTATGGGCATGGCATATTGCACTGTGATTTGGATATTACCTGTAGCTAATGATCCAAAAAAGACTGCCTCATATAGTACAGAAGATTCAAGTTTCGTTCACATTTTCAACGCTATTGGTTTGATAGCTTTAGCTTTTCGTGGGAACAACCACGTTCTTGAGATACAGGTTTAAAGAAACTCGCATTTAAGACCTTCTTGATCAGTTATGTTCAAACTATGTTTCCTCTTTAATGTGGTTTTATGGATTGATATTTGTAGGGTACTCTACCTTCTGATTCAAAGAACCCTTCACGTAAGACAATGTGGAGAGCAGTACTGATCTCTCACGCTCTCATTGCTATTTCTATGTTTCCATTAACGTTTGTTGTATATTGGGCTTACGGAGACAAGGTATGTCAAAATCTAACCCTACTTTGATTTCTTGTTTTGGTAGTAAAAGCATTGATGACTTTACTGTTAATTCTTATAAATGATAGATTCCATCGACGGGAGGTCCTGTAGGAAACTACTTGACACTTTACGAACAAGAACACTCGAAGAGAGCAGCTTGTTTCATACATCTCACGTTCATCTTTTCTTGCTTATGTTCATATCCGGTAAACTTAATGCCAGCATGTGACAACGCGGAGATGGTGTACATATCTAAGAAGAAAAAGCGAGCTTCAGTCATTGTCCGAATGATGTTGCGTGTGTTCTTGGGTTTACTTTGTTTCTCCATAGCCGTTGGATTCCCATTCTTGCCTTATCTAGCGGTTCTTATCGGAGCAATAGCCTTGCTTGTGACGTTTACATACCCCAGTTTCATGTGGATCTCTATCAAAAAGCCCCAAAGGACAGAGTCGATGTGGTTATTCAACGTTTTGATGGGTTGCTTAGGTGCTTCTCTCAGCGTTTTGCTTTTGGTTGCTTCGGCTATGCGTTTGGCTCAAAAGGGTTTGCATGCAAACTTCTTCAGACCATAACAAACCAAGTGAACTTGCGATTGTTAATCAAGTTTTTGTAATTATGATCATTTAACAATTTTTTCTCATAAGAAAAGAAAGTCTTAATTATGATTTTCGGTCTAATCTTAATAGTACAAAAAAAATGATGTTGTATATATTCCCATATTATTGAGTATTTACAACAAAAAAGATAGTTTCATCTTTACATGAATTTCTCAATTTAATCTTCTCTAATAAACAATTAGAATTTTTATTATTATGTTGGATCATTTTGGTTAATGATCAGAACAAGACTTGGAGAATCAAGTATCTTCCCAAGCTTATCGCCATAGAAAGTGACGCTGCATCTGATGTTCGAGTAGAACTTAGTCTTGACCAATTGGCCGATCACATAGACTCGTGATCGCAACGTGAAGGTCAAGTTAAGAGAACGACTTGGTCCGGTTTAGCTCGTTGGGCGTAAAGAGCCGGTACGCCTCCATACGAAGGAATTTGATTACCTAATACTTTGGTCTCAATGATTTTCTCGCTCTTCCTTTTTTCCATTTAAGGGGCCTTTATTGGGCCTTTATTGGTTATATGATTTATAAAGAATTATAAATTTTTAAAGTTTAAATGTTATTCAATTTTAACTTTAGAGAGTTATTAAATTGTGTGTTATTGGTTTTGATATTTTAAAATCTTGTCTACAATTATTAAAAGTCTTGTATTGTTCGATATAAGATTTTTAAAAAATCATTCAAAGTCATATGTTATTCAAATAAAAGGAATTCAAATGATTTTATAAATCTTTCAAAGTTTAGTGTTATTGGTTTGTTGATTTCAAAGATTTTTGTTCATAGAAAGAGTCTTTCAAAATCTTAGGTGTTACCCAAGATTTTAAATTTTTTTCTTGAAAAACATATTTCTTTAGAAAATAAAAAGAATTTTTTATAAAATAAAAATGAAATAATATAACACTAAAGATCATTATTGCAAAACAAATTATATGAACAAATTTTTTTTTGTCAAACTATATGAATTAATGATAATGTATGTTTGAAATCCAAAAGAACAAATTTTTATATAAAATGGAACATATGAAAAAAAATTATTCACAAAAATTTAAAGGCAAAATAGTAATAAATAATTCAAAATTCAAAATTTTAAAAATAATATTTACAAAAATACAAATTCGAAAAAAATATATTAATAAGATTATTGAATAATATATTATTAAAGAGTTTGATATTATGTAAAAGTACATATCGATTCTTACTCAAATAACCCTTTGACCAAAGTCAATATATGAAATAACCCATCTTTTTCTCTCTCCAAAAATTTGTCCAATTAATCCTTTAAAGTCATATTATTTACAATCATGCCATTATTTTATATTTATTTTTATTATTTTAAAATAACCAAAAAAACTTAAAAAGACATAAATATTTGATTAGTTCCACTTATTTACAAAAATGACATATTCTTCAATTTTTTCAACCACCATTGAGAAAGATAATTAAGCTCTAAATGCTCCTACAACCACCATTTTCGGACTCTATATACCCTTATTAAAGTTCATAACCTCACATTCTTCTATTTCTTCTCCAGTTCCATCCACAAAACTCTCTAATTTTCATTTTTAAAATTTCAAATTCTTAGATCTTGTTAATTTCGGTTTACTTGTATCGAAAATAATTGAAGTTCGTTGATATTAACTAAATTTGAAGTTTTGGGCATGTATTAGTGGTAAACACAAGCTATATCTTCCTCTTTTGAAAGTAGACTTCATGTGAACTCTGCAAACGTAAGCTTTGTAAACAAAGAAAAAATTGGTTGTAGACTTCACCTGAAGTCTACTTAAGAATGAATTAGTTTTGAAATTGACCAATGTATTGACTTTTAAAGTAGACTTCAGGTGAATAAGGGCTCCTAATATTTTTAGCACAAAAACAAAATTAATTAGTTCACATAAATCATAATCGGCCCGGTTCAGGGCAAAATTTTTACCTAACTGAAAGCGAGAATGAGCTGGGAATAGCTGAGCTGGAGGAGAGAGGAGGTGACGTGAACAGTGAAGAAAGTTGCGGGATTTTTGTTTAAGAAAAATATTGAATATATATAATTAAAATCTAATTTTATATTTATATTTTACAATTTACATATAAATATCATATATATATTATAATACACCAAAATATTATAGATGTACACAAATCAAAAAAATAAATATAAGTTGCTCAATTCAACTATTATCTATATACTATTATATTTTTACTAGATTAAGTACTTTAAAAATTAATATAGATTTTCAAATATAGATAAATTGATATTGATATAATGTGTGTTTGAAAAATTCGGTTAAACGTGGGAGGACACGAAATGATCTATTTGAAAGGGTCTATTATTTTACTTACTAGTTTGAAAACGTTATTTCTTAAGTTGGTCGTACAAGGAATATACAAAGTCAATATCAATAAGCCTTTCGATTTGAAGAAATATACTTTTCGAATTAATTTCTTAAATCAACCAGCAAATTAATGTCGTGCCTTCAAGCGTAACATTAAAGTCCCCGTTTAGTTTTGAAAATAAATAAACATTTGGTTTATTGTCAATTTTACATGCAGAAATGGTTTAGGAGTTGGTACGTGGTTTTTGATTCTGGTCCAGTTATCCACTTATCTAACTGTGGTAGAGATTTTGAAAGGGTTACAGACGAATTTGGTTGTTTTAAGTCATTTTTCCAATAAACTGTGATCATAATACATAAAGTCTTTATTGTGTATGACACAGACCTTGAGTGCATCTTTCATTTAATTACTAGCTTCGATCAGCAAAGTTTATATATATAATATAGTCTTTAATTTGAATATGCTAACTAATCTGGTATATTTTATCACCACATTTATTAATAGCGTACTATCGTGAACAGAATAAAGTAAATTAATAAAAATAAAAAGTTCCATAATCTCAATTGGACTATATATGCAAGAAATATGAAAATCTGGTAACATGTTCATGTTACATGCTCGAAAAGGATCCAGACAAAACTATCGTGCTGGTGTTCCCAAATATTTCCCACTGAGAATAGAGAACTGTCACATCAGAAATTTTAACTTATGTGGGCGTCGTCGTAATTTTCTTTGCTAAGTATTTCAAACAACTTTTACGAAAAATTCAACCTTGTTTTTAACATGTTTTAGATTAGGCTTAAGAGCATCATATATGTCAAAAAAGCCATTCAAATACGAATTATCTTCTATATTTTAACTTTTAGAGGATTCTATTGGCTGTTTCTATTTCTTTCATATGAAATTCCACGTAGGTTTTAAATTTTCTTTTCTATAATACAGTTCAATATTTACCAAACCAAAAATTTTTTTTTTATATTAATCATGTTTAAAATAACAATGTTCATCCTCGTACGTATTTCAACTTTTGTTTTCATAACTTGACGTATATTTTATTTATACGCTTTTTATTCACTATGAATTTATAAATGATCAAGTGGCTTCCGAAATTTCTTTTGTTATAATTTTAAATTGTCTGGTCATTACATGTACAGCTGATGACATTCTTTGTTTTTGTTAGGGCAAGGTAAATGCATCAGATAGTTATATAATACTAGTCATTTTAAAAAAATTTATTTTATTTTATTTTTACGCATATGAAACATGTGCGACACATATGACAGCTACGCTGATATGTGTACGTTTGGTCGACACAGCTTGAGAATGGTTTGCTCGAGACGTTCATATAATTAATGAGGGGTTTGCAATGTTAAAGATAAATTAGACAAAATTTAACTCAATCATTATTGTTTTTTTTTGGGTCGAAATCTCTGGTCATTATTGTTATGATCATTAGGCTTTATGTAATGGTGGATCAAAGGTGGTAGGCCAAAACACCGACGCTCGTCGATTATTTTATGTAACCACATTGATATCTTCATCTTTTGACTGTTACAAGCTTTAGTCTTGATTAAGTCTTTAATTTGATAGGAGTGATCCATACAAAAGAAGAAGAAGAATATCATTCATTAATTAATTAAACGCTAACATGATAATTCTCTGTACAAATCCAAACAAAAACAAATAAATCATATGTACCATTCGGTAGTCGACACTGAAAAACCTTTAAAGAAAAAATTAAAAATATAAATAACACGTGGTTCTGAACTAGCTTTCGTCTTATATTTATTGAATCCACTACTTATTATAATGTCAAATTGATCTAGAACATTGATTTCATTGAAGTGCTCATCAATTCACTGAAACATGTGGGTCGTGAAATTACTATAATTAATGTCTTTAGAGAACGCAAATTACTATTGTACCCTCATTTTTGTTCACTATAAAAAACCTAATTCGCCGACTCCAACTGATCACTTTTCTTTAAATCTACTAAACAAAATCTTTGATAGAAACAAAAATGGAAGAAGTTAAAAGAAAGTTACTTGATGAAGAAACAAAAGCTTCTCTAGACATATGGAAGTATGTCTTTGGTTTTGCAGATATGGCAGCTGCAAAGTGTGCCATTGATCTTAAAATACCAGAAGCCATTGAAAACCATCCTACATCACAGCCCATAACACTAGCTGAACTCTCCTCCGCCGTCTCCGCCTCTCCTTCACATCTCCGTCGTATAATGAGGTTTCTTGTGCACCAAGGAGTCTTCAAAGAAATCCCCACAAAAGATGGTTTAGCCACCGGCTACACTAACACAGCACTCTCTCGTCGAATGATCACAAAACACGACGGCAAGTCATTAGCTCCTTTTATTCTCTTCGAAACAACTCCTCAGATGCTAGCTCCATGGTTGAGACTGAGTTCAGTCGTTTCTTCGCCAGCCAATGGTTCAACTACACCACCTTTTGATGCAGTGCACGGTAAAGACGTGTGGTCGTATGCACAAGCTAATCCTTTCCTCAGTGAGATGATCAATGAGGCTATGGCTTGTGATGCAAGGCGCGTGGTGCCACGTGTAGCTGAAGCTTGTAAAGGCTTGTTTGACGGCGTGGCTACGGTAGTTGATGTAGGAGGTGGTAACGGAGAAACGATGGGAATACTTGTAAAGGATTTTCCTTGGATTAAAGGATTTAACTTTGATCTTCCTCATGTTGTTGAAGTTGCTCAAGTCTTCGATGGTGTTGACAATATTGGTGGCGATATGTTTGATTCTGTCCCCTCATGCGACGCTGTTTTTATCAAGGTTAATTAAATTCATCTTTATACTTTGTATATATACGTTTTCAATCATCAACAATACTCTATTCATAACTTAAACTCATATTATTGAGAAAAAGAACATTAAACCACTTCACCAAATTCATACTCCCTCCGTTTCATATTACTTGTCATTCTAGGCTAAATTTTTTATTTTACTTTAGTTGTCATTCTCATTGTTTTCCAATGTAAATTTTAATATAAAATTATCTTATTAGCATATAATTAAATAAATAAAATATTAAATAGTTTGAAATTCTAATAGTCAAATAAGAGCATAAAACAATATTTACCTATTTTTTTAATACGTGTGAAAAATTTTTAAATGACAACTAAACTGACACATATGGAGTATTTTTTACTACTTTCATTGAGCGTTGAAAATCAAATTTTACATGAAAGATACTAACAAAATGAATACATGTTAAAACTAATACATATGTACTATATAATATATTCTGTAAAAAAGTGGTAGTTGCTTTCCTTTATGTCGTCATTGTAACTTAGTGTTACTTTCTTAATTTTTGTCATAATTGTAACCTCTTTAATTTGGTATTGGTGGAATAGATGGAATTAAATTTTCATTCCAGATATCAATGAACCAATATACTCCACATTAGTTCTATATATTACAAAACGAGGAAAGTTAGACAGAATATTATTTTATTTTATTTGTTCATGTGAAGTTTGCTAATCCTGATAAAAATGTAATAAATGAATGGTAGTGGGTGTTACACGATTGGGGAGACAGAGATTGTATTGAAATATTGAAGAGGTGCAAAGAAGCGGTCCCACAAAATGTAGGGAAAGTGTTGATAGTGGAGTCTGTGATAAGTGAGAAGAAAATAATGGAAGAAAGAGATGAGAAGTTAGAGAATGTAAGATTGATGCTTGATATGGTGATGATGGCTCACACAAGCACAGGCAAAGAACGAACTTTGAAAGAATGGGACTTTGTTCTTACAAAAGCTGGCTTTGCTCGATTTGAAGTTAGAGATATTGATGATGTTCAGTCTGTAATCATCGCATATCGGTCTTAAAATGAGAACACTCAACATTGTATCTCACTTTTTTAATTCACTAAATTTCTGATTTTTGGTTTTGTGGTTCACGTTCACGTAGCCACGTCGTGTTGTGATATAATAAGATTATGTGAGAATAATTACGAGGCTAGTTTTAGTACCAGCCGTGTTGTTTGTTATTTGTATTTTCACATGTTTTTTTTTTAATATCTTAATTACCTTGATATTTTAAGTTGGACCCTTTTAAGTTATATAAAAAAAAACAGAAAGTGGATCCATCACGTCTTCAAGCTTGCGTTAATACACCCTGAGAAGACTTCACATTCAGTTACCTTGAGTAAGCTGTGATATTAAATTGAGGGGGAAATAAGAATTAAAGTAAGGAAATAAGATTTTAAGTTTCGATTGAGGGGGAAATAGGTTTGAAACTTCTTTTAGGAGAAATAAGTTTGAAACTTTTATTAGGTGGAAATTAAATTAGGCCCAAAGTTTGGGGAACCAGTGTTATTAAACCCAAAGTTATATAAACAAATATTGTTTCTTATTAAGATTTTTGTTTCTCTGTAATAAGTTGATTGATGATAAGAATCGAATCAGATGAGTGGTCCATATTTTAAACTGGGTGTTTCACGAGTAGGGAGATTAAAGTATGTAAAGTAACGGTCCAATACCTACCTGAAATCATTTGGATTGCTAACGTGGAAAGATTTGGTTTGGTTTGGTTTCAACTAGATTCAATCACTCAACCATAACCTTTAAACCAGATCCACATGAGCAACTACAAGTTACCAAAATCCATATCAGATTTATTGATATATAGAATAAATAGAAGACTTGAAAATAATGAAAAACTAGAGATTCACAAGAAGCCCAAAAGCCCATTAGTAATGAGTTTTACACGCTTCAGCTTCTTATTGGACCAAATAATCGCCCCTCCTCCGGCGACGGGCTTACACTTTTACTACGCTTCGTCCTCTTCTTAGTAGAAATTTCACGGCGAGATACAGAGAAATTAGAGAATCTTCTCTCTGTTCTACCCTCATCAACTGTGAAATCTTTCTTCTATTACGGTTGATTTTCTTAGGAAGATGAGTGAGATAGCGAAAACAGGTCGATCAAACTTTAACGGAGTTCATCACCCTGTTGTCGATTTTTGGCGACGAGAGGTCGGTGGTATCTCCTCCCGTAGTTTCTCTAATCGATTCTCCGCCTCCGAGGTTTGTTTCCAAGTTATTCTAATCCCACACTTCTTTTTCTCTTCAATTCGAAAGTTTTGAAATTTCCGGTGAGATGGATTACTAGTATTGTTCAATTGAATGATTTTTTAAGTTTTCTCAGGTCCACGACTGAGTAATTACTGGGTTTGAAAAGAATTACATTCTTATTGGTTTCTGTATATGTAGAATTTGGTGCTGCGTCTAGAGATATACAAGAAGCTAGAGAAGCACAAAGGGTGTGTGAACACTGTGGGCTTCAATGCCGATGGAGATGTTCTGATTTCTGGTTCTGATGATCGGCGTGTCGTTCTTTGGGATTGGCAACGTGGGAACGTTAAGCTTTCGTTTCATTCAGGACATGCTAATAACGTATTTCAGGCTAAGTTTATGCCTTTCTCTGATGATCGGACCATTGTAACCTGTGCAGCAGATGGAATGGTGATCCTTTTGAGTTCTTAAGAAACCATCTTTACTTTGGTTAGCTTCTTCTTTTGTAACTCTCTTATAAAAAAAAAGATAAATTCTTCAAACATCTTTAGGTTCGGCGTGCAAGCATTCTTGAGGGTGCGAAAGTGGAGACGACTTTCTTGGGATTGCATCAAGGACGAGCTCATAAGCTATGCATCGAGCCAGGAAACCCTCATATATTTTACACATGTGGTGAAGATGGATTAGTACAACGTGTGAGTAGTAGCTACATCACTTTTGGATATCTACTTTAGAATCCTTAAATTCGAGTAAAGTAATTGGATTCTTTCACCATTTCAGTTTGATCTGAGGACTGAAGCACCTACAGAACTTTTCACTTGCCAATCAGTTGATCCTAGGAGGAGGAACATGGAAGCCATCCAGCTAAATGCAATTGCCATCGACCCGAGAAATTCTAACCTCTTTGCAGTTGGTGGAATGGACGAGTACGCTCGTCTTTATGATGTGCGTAGATTTCAGGGTCACAGTATTACCCCAGGTGCAGATCATTTTTGCCCTCCACACCTTATTGGCAATGAACAATTTGGAATAACGGGCTTGGCCTTCTCAGAGCAAAGTGAGCTCCTTGTTTCATACAACGATGAATTCATCTACCTTTTCACACCGGATATGGGATTAGGGTCTAACCCTGTCCCATCGTCTCCTGTACCCAAGAGTAATGTATCAGAATCAGAATCAGCTTCTTCTCCAAAAGATGATAGCAAAAGTTCAGCTCCTTTGGTTTATAAGGGGCACAAGAACAGTGAGACGGTTAAGGGTGTTAACTTTTTTGGACCTCGGTCTGAATATGTGGTTAGTGGATCAGACTGTGGGCGGATATTTATTTGGAGGAAAAAAAGTGGGGAGCTTATTCGTATTATGGAAGCAGATAGGCATATAGTTAATTGTATCGCGCCTCATCCACATATCCCCATGCTTGCGAGTAGCGGAATTGAAAGTGATATCAAGGTGTGGACCTCAAAGGCAGCTGAGAGAGCTATATTACCTGAAAACATCGAACTGGTACACTTTACTGTTGCATTCATTATGACTAGATTGTTTGTTTTATTTTTCTCCTTGCTAGAACCTTCTATGACTAATGAAACCATTAATGTGTTATACACTGTGCTTGTCTCTATGTTTGAGATATGTGAATTTGATTCAACGCTTGCCTAACCAAAACTATAACTAGGAAATTTCATGTCTTCTTGTTCATGAAGTTTGTATTTATTTCACTTTTGACTGTCTATTATCATGGTTTGCTATTATCTTGATAGATCTGAATCATAAAGATGTTAATGACAGTCATGAAGATGATGATGATTGAATGTTGTTTAAAATTTGTGTTCCAGCGCAAGCGAACGCCTAGGGGATGGATGTACGGAGTCTCGTCACCGCATGACCTATTGGCACAACTCTTCTCACTGCAAAACAGAAGCAGTATGAGTTCAGAAAGAGAAGGAGAATCTTCTTCGGCCACTGGAAGCGAACTTCTTGATCTTATCCTCACCTTCAATGATCAGAGCGACAATGACAATGGATCTGATGATGAAGATGGTCATAGCCATGAGGATTACTTCTCTTAAAGGAAAGTCCTTTGAATGATTTTGTAAATATTTGGAACCGAAAATATACACCTTTTTTCTTAATTTTGATTTACCATATGGTTTTTCATTGTTAAATAAAGTGTCATCTTCCTTAGAACAATATGTGTTTGTACAATTATACACATATGAATCATCATAATTCATTGCATAAAGTTTTCTTTCTTGTTTTTTGTCACTAAAGTATGTTTTTCATATTCCAATTTTTCAAGATATACAGTTCAAGTGGGTCTCAAGGAAGCATAATACTAGTGCGGATATGTTAGCTTCTAAAAGTTTATCAATTTCATATGATTGGTTGATATGTAATGTATGTCCTTCCTTTATATCACATATTGTAGCCACTGAATATGAACGATTATGATTAATAACAAAAAACTGACTGCTTGTACGGTCCGGGGGTACAAAAACATTTTTCCGCGGGAAAATGAATATGCAAAAGTCGACGACGAGAGACAAATTTGCTTAAATTCTCAATTTTCCGGTGAGGAAATTATGGCGGCGAATCTTCTGTCTCCGTGCAACCGCATCTACAATTGCAATTCTTCTGTAAATCATCAGGCCACAGGGAAGCGAAATGGAGTTAGAAATTTCGAATTCGACCCCAGATTATCGAAACCAAACCGGATAAATTTTACACCTTTACGTAATAAGCTCAATGATCCTGCGCTCACGCGCGCTTTACGTGTTTTTGCCGATTCCGGTCGCATGGAGGATGCACTCCACCTGTTCGACGAAATGAACAAAGCGGATGTTTTTGTTTGGAATGTGATGATCAGAGGTTTCACTAGTTGTGGTTTGTATCATGAAGCGGTTCAATTTTATCGCCGAATGTTGTTTGCAGGAATTAAAGCTGATTCCTTTACTTATCCATTCGTGATTAAGTCTGTTGCTGAGATTTCTTCGTTGGAAGAAGGAAAGAAGATTCATGCAATGGTAATCAAGTTTGGGTTTGTTTCAGATGTTTACGTTTGTAATTCTCTTATAACCTTATACATGAAGCTTGGTTGTGCCTGGGATGCAGAGAAAGTGTTCGAAGAAATGCCTGACAGAGACATTGTCTCATGGAATTCTATGATTTCTGGATATCTTGCGCTTGAAGATGGCTTCCGGTCGTTGATGCTGTTTAAAGAAATGCTGAAACGTGGATTTAAGCCGGACAGGTTCAGTACCATGAGCGCTCTAGGTGCTTGTTCACAAGTGCATAGTCTAAAACTGGGAAAGGAGATGCATTGCCACGCCGTTAGAAGTAGGATTGAATCTGGTGATGTTATGGTATCAACATCTATTCTTGACATGTACAGTAAATATGGTGAAGTAAGTTATGCGGAGAGGATATTTAACGGTATGGTCCAGAGGAACATAGTAGCGTGGAACGTTATGATAGGGTGTTATGCTAGAAATGGCCGAGTCATTGATGCTTTTCTCTGCTCTCAGAAAATGTTAGAGAAAAATGGGTTGCAGCCAGATGTTATCACATTGATAAATCTGCTTCCTGCTTGTGCGATCTCTGAAGGTCAAACGATTCACGGGTATGCAATGAGGAGAGGCTTTCTTCCTCATATAGTATTGGAAACTGCTCTGATTGATATGTATGGAGAGTGCAGACAGTTAAAATCAGCAGAGCTGATATTTGATCGAATGCCTGAAAAGAATTTGGTCTCATGGAACTCGATTATTGCTGCTTATGTGCAAAACGGAAAGAACTATTCAGCCTTGGAGCTATTTCAGGAATTCTGGTATTCATCACTTGTACCTGATTCTACAACAATTGCTAGTATTCTTCCAGCTTATGCAGAATCTCTCTCCCTGAGTGAAGGTAGACAAATTCATGCTTATATCGTAAAATCCAAATACGGATCAAACACTATCATCTTGAATTCACTCGTTCACATGTATGCCATGCGTGGGGACCTCGAGGATGCAAGAACATGTTTCGACCACATCTTGTTAAAGGATGTTGTTTCATGGAACAGCATCATCATGGCCTATGCATTACATGGTTTTGGAAGAATTTCGGTTTGCCTATTCTCAGAAATGATTACTTCTGGAGTAAATCCAAACAAGAGCACTTTTGCGTCACTCTTAGCAGCATGTAGCATTTCCGGTATGGTCGATGAAGGATGGGAATATTTTATTTCGATGAAAAGAGAATACGGGATTGATCCTGGAATAGAGCATTACGGGTACATGCTGGATCTCATTGGCCGTACAGGAAACTTCAGCTCAGCCAAGAGATTCATCGAAGAAATTCCATTTGTACCAACAGCTCGGATCTGGGGATCTTTGTTAAACGCAAGCAGAAATCACAACGACATAACCGTAGCTGAATTTGCAGCAGAACAAATCTTTAAATTGGAACACGATAACACAGGATGCTGTGTGTTACTGTTGAACATGTATGCAGAAGCTGGAAGATGGGAAGATGTGAATAGGATTATGCTTCTCATGAAGAGCAAAGGCATGCCAAGAACAACAAGTTGCAGTATGGTTGAGACGAAGAGCAAAATTCATGTGTTCACAAGTGAAGACAGATCCCACGAGGAGACAAATAAGATCTATGAAGTCTTAGATATTGTCTCGAGGATGATTGGTGAAGAAGAAGAAGACAGGTATGTACATCGTGCTTTGAAGTTGAGGCCAGAGACTCTGTTGAAGAGAAGCAATTCACCAAGAAGGCATTCGGTTAGGCTCGCCACTTGTTTTGGATTGATCTCTACAGAAACGGGAAGAACAGTTTTGGTGAGGAATAACACAAGAATCTGCAAACAGTGTCACGATTTCCTGGAAAAAGCATCGAAAATGACGAAAAGAGAGATCGTTGTGGGAGATTCCAAGATATTTCATCACTTCTCCGATGGTCATTGCTCGTGTGGAAATTACTGGTGAAAGCACTTGTTGTGGTGGCTAAAGTAGGTATAATGTTATCAGACAAGTGTAAAAAGAAGAAAATATGTTTTGGCAGTTTATATGTTTAGAAAGAAAGAAGAAATGAAACCTTAAGTAAAAGAATTAGTCTTGTATTAGTTTCTGTGTTAGTTAACATTTACATCTCCTATTTGTACAAAGTTTTTGGGGTACAATGACTAATTAGATGTTAAGAATTGAAACTCTGTATTTAATCAATGATTTAGAGAGTGTTTCAATTCCATCTTCAAGATCTTGAATGCATGACTCTAAGGTCTGCACATCCTCTATCTTCAACGACTTCTCGGACTGGAACTCAGAATCCACTCTTGAGAACTCATTTGCTTCTTCTTCACATGTAACTTTGTTGTGGCTCATTATCTTCGAGACTAATGATCTTTTTCCGCAAGTCTTTGATCCGGACATGAAGCTAAACAAAGATTCAAACAGAGCAATTGTTACAGCTTCAGTTTCTCCGAACACAGCCAAAGACTCGTTGTTTTGTCCTGTTTTCAAATTCTTGAGTACTTTTTGGAATGATTTCTTATGGAACTTTCTTGAAGCTAAGTATTTCTTGACCTCTCCGGATAGATCTCCACGCTTTCTTCTTAGAATAGATTGGATCTCTTTGAGTCCTTCTTTCATCTGTGACAAAGCATCCTTGGAGACATTGCACAAATCCAAGATCTTGAGTGATCCATTAAGAAGCTTCTCAATCTGCTCTTGGGATAAAGCCTTGTTGGTGATAGATAAGCGAAGCATCTTGTCAAGAGAATCATGTAAATCTTGGAGGTTGCTAAGTCTCTGGCAGATAGAAGATGAAGAAGCTGTTTCAGAAGATCTCAATCGGATTAATTGCTCATTGACATGAGCGACTTGAGGGTGTTGCCTTGAAGGGTAGCTGCTAGATCGAACATGGAAGGAGACTGCCATTTTTATTATATTTTATTTTTAGCTTTGCTTCTTTGTTTTGAGAAGGCTTAAAGAGGTAAAAGATGTATGTATTGTTCTTCCTTCATAATCTCTCGGGTCATCTTATATATACACAACTGAGAAGGGAGAGACAAGCGGAATCTCAAGGCTGGTTCAAAATTAAATCATTAAACACTTTGTTTGTGCAATGTCTCCCTGCAACCACTTATCTTAAGTCTTAACGCATAAAAAATAAGCAAAATATGATACGATCAAGATTTGGATTCTCAAATAAATTTTAAAGAAAGCAACCGCACGAGCGACTCTGCACTTACATGTCTAGTTTTCATTAGAAAATGCAGAACCAGCTTGGCTTTTGTCTCCTTGGAGGCAAGATCCTTATTCCTGGACTTTGACATGTGAACAGTAATACTCAACACAACTTGTCATTTTATTTCTATTTTATTGTTTCCCAACACACAAACATTTTTCAGAGTTATTATTTCAAGAACGTGTGGATTTTAGAGATGCCCTTATAAAACTCTGAATGTGCACGAGGGATTCTGCACCCTATTGGCTTAGTTTAAGGCAAATCCAGTAAGACTTGTCTCCTTGGAGTTGTTGGTAACAGCACCATTCATGCATGTATTCGCTCTCAAAACCTCATGTGCAATCAATAGATATCAAGTATATTACAGTTCAAGACACAACTACAACAGCCTTATAAACACCTAAACGAAATCATATTTTGCTGTGTAGGAGGCAGACAATATCTGAATACTACAATGCATCCACGAGTGGCACTAATATCATATTCTTGAAGGAGACAAGCCTTGCTGGTTATGCATGTTACTACACCAAGAAAGATGCAGAATCGTAGATAATTCATGTAATCAAATCTGAATCACATATATATTGCTTTTACGGATCTGATGATGCGTTAGGATGAGTGGTTGGAGGGAGACATTGCAGAAACATTAGTTTCTATGATTGAAATTTTGAACCACCATAATAGTTTCTTCCTTGATGTTGTATATATGCATTGACCGGAGCATTCTCTTTATCTCAAAACAAAGGAAGAAACCTCAAACAAAAAATGGCAGTCTCCTTCCATGTTCGATCTAGCAGCTACCCTTCAATGCAACACCCTCAAGTCGCTCATGTCAACGAGCAATTGACCCGATTGAGATCTTCTGAGACAGCTTCTTCATCTTCAAGCTCTTCTATCTGCCAAAGACTTAGCAACCTCCAAGATTTACATGATTCTCTTGAAAAGATGCTTCACTTATCTACCATCAACCAGGCTTTATCTCAAGATAAGATTGAGAAGCTTCTTGATGGATCCCTCAGGATCTTGGATTTGTGCAACGTCGCCAAGGATGCTTTTTCACAAATGAAAGAAGGTCTCAAAGAGATCCAATCTATCATACGAAGAAAGCGTGGAGATTTATCAGCAGAGGTCAATAAATACTTAGCCTCAAGAAAGTTCCTTAAGAAATCATTCCAAAAAGTGCTCAAGAGTTTGAAATCCAGACAAAACAAAGAGAACAAGGACGAGTCTTTGGCTGTGTTTGGAGAAGCTGAAGCTGTAACAATTGCTCTGTTTGAATCTTTGATTAGCTTCATGTCCGGATGCGGAAAAAGGTCATTGGTCTCAAAGATAATGAGCCATAACAAAGTTACATGTGAAGCAGAAGTAAATGAATTTACAAGAGTGGATACTGAGTTCCAATCCGAGAAGTCGTTGAAGATGGAAGATGTGCAGACCTTAGAGTCATGCATTCAAGATCTTGAAGATGGAATTGAGTCGCTCTCTAAATCATTGATCAAATACAGAGTCTCAATTCTTAACATCTAATAGATCATTGTAACCAAACATTTTTGTACAAATTAGGAAACCTTAATACATCTAATTGAGAATATAAACACACAGATTTTGCCAATACAAGCTTTTATCTAATCTTTTTTTGCGTAAATCTTTACTCATCAGAGAACCTTCAAGAAACAATGATATGACTAGTATTACCATCGTAAAAACAATAATGAATCATAGATATATACATACATGCGCTTTCAAAACCATTCATGGACTTGTTACTTTCGCCCTAAGAAACTGGACAAGACTTAGGTCTTCTATTGTCTAGATGGGCTGGGCCTATGATCAGGCCTATTAATTCCTTAAATGGTCAAAATTGATTCGCCTTTCTTGGGGATGATCGAAATCGAAATCATCACAGTGACTTGACAATGGCCGTTCCTCCGATATTCCTGCTCCTCTCACTCTTCTCCCACTTTTCTCTTCTCAGTTCCATCGCCGCCTCCGATGCCTACCCTTCTATACCCGGCACTACTCCCGTAGACGGAGGTTTCATCGATGAAGTTAAACCCATCCGCCGTGAAGTCTACGACGCAGGCAAAATCTTCGACATCAGTCACCGTATTACTCCGGAAATGCCGTCGTTTGATTCATCGGAAGGACTCGGACGGTTTCTATGGTTAGCTGCGAGTATAAAAAACGGATCTTTAGCTAATAACTCTGAGATGAAGATTCCGACGCACACTGGTACTCACGTTGATGCCCCTGGCCACTTCTACGATAAATATTACGACGCTGGTTTCGATATAGACTCGCTTGATCTTGAAGTCCTCAATGGTATAATCTCTAATCTCTGTTTTATGCTTGGCCCTTTGTGTATCATCTCTCAAATTGGTGAAGGTTTTGAATTTCATTTGTAGGCCGTGCTTTGCTGGTTGATGTTCCGAGGGATTCGAATATAACTGGTAAGTGAATCTTTCTTTAGCTACCAGACCAGATTGACTAAATTTTGGTCAAACGGATTGACTCCATAGTTTGTGTGATATAATGATTAGAAGAAAGTGTCTAAGCTTCAGATTCAGTATAAAGAAGTTTTTTTTTTGGCATTGATCATATTTTGCTTATTGATTGTGTAGCCCAAGTGATGGAGTCTCTTCATATTCCAAGAGGAGTTCGTCGTGTACTTTTCAGAACATTAAACACTGACAGGTAATAAGTTTTTGTCATCTGTTGGATTCGTGTTTCTCAAAATGAGTGTTGGATATGTTAATTATGGTTTATAAAAAACATTTCAGGCGTCTTATGTTTAAGAAAGAATTTGATACAAGCTATGTTGGATTCATGAAGGATGGTGCACAATGGTTGATAGACAACACGGACATCAAACTTGTTGGTAATAATCAAACTATTCACCTTTTGTCACCTTCTATGCCTTTCGTTGTTCCTATTTTGTGTTAAGTCATCAAACAAAGTTAGAGCATTTTAGGTCTCCAACTTGATTTGGCAGCGTTGCAAAAAAAAGCCAACTACTTCATCATAAGTTGCAATGACGTCTCCAAGATTGATCTCTTGACATATAATTGTTGCTTGTGTTTGATTAAGTAGTCTCTAAGCCGAGCTTTCGTGTATTTATGTCAAATTATAGGCGTTGATTATCTATCAGTAGCTGCCTATGATGATCTGGGTCCGTCCCACTTAGTATTCCTAAAAGACCGGGTAAACAACCATTATCCTTTAAGTTTTGCTAACTATAGGAATCCATAACATTGAAGATTTGATAATGATGGTAATGGTAGACAAAATCGTACAATCTTGACAGGAAACAATACTTGTGGAAGGATTGAAGCTGGATGATGTGAAGGCAGGACTCTACTCTGTCCATTGCTTACCTCTAAGACTAGTTGGAGCAGAAGGATCTCCAATCCGTTGTATCCTCATCGAGTGACTATCTCCTCATCAACCCCAAATCAGGAGTTGTCTGTAATCAAGGTTTCCTAGCATTATGAACATCAGCCTGTTCCAGATTTATGCAACGAATATGGAGATTGAAGTAGGAAGCAATAAGAGAGCTGCGGCAGAGAGGACAGAGCTGAGAAGAATGAAGCACTTAAAAAGGTCTTATTTTTATGTACTTGTAGGATGTCTTAGGCTTGACAATCACATAAAATAATAACACACTTTTAATCTCACGACTTTACAGCTTAAATTTCTTAAAATCTCCTTATTGTTAACAAACTCGAGTAGCAACAAAGAAAACAAGACAAAAAAAAGAATTTTAGTTTAAGCCTTTAAGGCAAATCCAGGAAGGCTTGTCTCTTTGGAGATGATGGTAACAGCACCATTCATGCATGTATTCGCTCTCAAAACAGCATGTGCAATCAATAGATATCAAGTATATTACAGTTCATGACACAACTACATTAGCCTAATAAATACCTAAACGAATCAAACTTGCAGTGTAGGAGGCAGACAATATCTGAATACTTCAATACATCCACGAGTGGCACTAATATCATATTCTTAAAGGAGACAAACCCTGCTGGTTATGCATGTTACTACACCAAAAAGATGCAGAATCGTAGATAATTCATGTGATCAACTCTAAATCATATATATATTGCTATTGCAGATCGGATGTTGCGTTAGGGTGAGTGGTTGGAGGGAGACATTGCAGAAACATTGGTTTCTATGATTGAAATTTGAACCACCATAATTATTTCTTCCATGATGTTGTATATATGCATTGACCGGAGCATTCTCTTCATCTCAGAACAGAAAAAAGAAAGCTTAAACGAAAAATGGCAGTCTCCTTCCATGTTCGATCTAGCAGTTACCCTTCAATGCAACACCCTCAAGTCGCTCATGTCAATGAGCAGTTGAACCGATTGAGATCTACTGATGCAGCCTCTTCATCTTCTATCTGCCAGAGACTTAGCAACCTCCAAGATTTACATGATTCTCTTGACAAGATGCTTCGCTTATCTATCACCAACCAGACTTTGTCTCAAAAGCAGATTGAGAAGCTTCTTGATGGATCCCTCAAGATCTTGGATTTGTGCAATGTCGCCAAGGATGCTTTGTCACAAATGAAAGAAGGTCTCAAAGAGATCCAATCTATTGTAAGAAGAAAGCGTGGAGATCTATCCGGAGAGGTCAAGAAATACTTAGCTTCAAGAAAGTTCCTTAAGAAATCATTCCAAAAGGTACTTAAGAGTTTGAAAACCGGACAAAATAACAACGAGCCTTTGGCTGTGTTTGGAGAAGCTGAAGCTGTAACAATTGCTCTGTTTGAGTCTTTGTTTAGCTTCATGTCCGGATGTGGAAAAAGGTCATTGGTCTCAAAGATGATGAGCCACAACAAAGGTACATGTGAAGCAGAAGTAAATGAGTTCTCAAGAGTAGACTCTGAGTTCCAATCTGAGAAGTCGTTGAAGATGGAAGATGTGCAGACCTTAGAGTCATGCATTCAAGATCTTGAAGATGGAATTGAGTCGCTCTCTAAATCACTGATCAAATACAGAGTCTCAATTCTTAACATCTAATAGATCATTGTAACCAAACATTTTTGTACAAATAGGAAACATTAATACATGTAAATGAGAATAGAAACAAACATACGATTTTGCCAATATTAGCTTTTATCTAATCTTTTTCTTGTCTAAATCTTGACTCATCAAAGAACTTTCAACCTTTTCTTTAAGAGCTCTGACTTGTTTTCGATATACGATCGGATACATGTATACACACACAAAAAAAAAAGACAGAAAGATACAATTACGTAATTGTCTACCAAGTCTTTCTATGAACTCCAGAGTATTTGATATTGAAATATGCAGACTTTTTTGCTTGATATTTGCAGGCCCGATTCCAAGATGAAAATGATCCTATACAATAATCAAAAAAGTGCCCTAAATACATTAAAAAAATTTCTAACAAATTTTATTTTTTATAATTCTGGGTCTTAAAATTAATAGACCACGTACATAAGCACTTATTGCACATATCAAAGTCCATATTTGATAGGATTGAAAGCTTTCCTTTTCAACCATACAAAACCAATGCAATGCATTGAGTCATTCTCAATATGTAGAATTTAAGCTAGTCTATCTCTTTAGTGGAAAGAATCATGTCTTATAGGTTGAGTCATTCTCAATTCATGTACCATTGTGCGGGTTTTACTGCAAATATCTCTAATGAAATATATATATGGATTTGTATTGTATAAGAAAACGCAAAAGACAAAAGACATGTTGTATGAATGAAAAAGAATAGTCGTATGAGTAGAATTTGCATTGGTAACAAAATCCTTTCGTGTCCCTAAAATAGCCAACGCTTAGAGTTTACATCTTCTTCTTCACATTTGTGTATATAAATATAAGTCTGACAAAAAAATTGGAAGTATATTTGGGGAAATGGTCATTTATTGCTTCTGGATAAGTAACTCGCATTTCAAAACAATATAATAAATAAAATAAATGGTAATGACAGATAACAATGACAAAAAAAAGCTTTTATCAGATTCTACAATTAATGTGGTTCCTATCAAATCAACTACATTCATTTTCCTATCTATTGGATTGATAATCTTTTAATTTATAAACGTTTGGTACCAAAACTTATGTTCTTATAATATCAAGTTATATATTTAAATTTTATTAATTGAAATTCATATGGTTAAGTAATATTGGAAAAAAGTAAGACGATAATTTATGAAATATATATATATATATATATGCAAATACAATGTATTCAATATTCTTTTTTTTTTTATCGACTTGCCCCATTTCATTAGATTTTGAAAGAGTGGACTTAAGATTTTGATTACAGTAATATTAAACAGATGTTCTAAAAAATAAGGCCCAACAAAAGATTCTTCTAGAATCACTACACGTTGTTGCAACTTGCACCGCTTGCTCCACGTGTCGCGACTACATGCTTGTTGGCATGTACTTTCGATCATGAGCAAGCAGCCACACACGGCCACGGTTTAGGACGAGCTTCATCTTCTATCCCAAATTATTAAGCTCCTCCGCAATTCCATCGAATTAGTTAGATCTGAAATCCAACTAACGTTGAAAATCACCGGTGAGTTCCAACCAAGGTTACTTTGGCAAAGCGAAGATTTACTCCTCCCATAGTTGGAGAGCTCCACCAAATTTAAAGATTACCAGCAACATCCAATAGAAGAATTTTTACTTGTGATACTAAGTTCGGATTGAAACCACATATAAAAACAACAAAGTAGGTATTTGAAAGAAAACCATAGAAAATTAGAAGAAAACTTCAACCAAACATAAAACAAACCCAAACGGTAAAGCTAATATCAGAACAACAAGAAAAAAGAAGAAACAAAACTAAAATCAAACAAAAACAAAAGAAACAATTATAATGAAATTGGAAAAGTTATGGAAAAGGTGACAGAATAAACCGAAAACTTATTCTCTGTGTTTACATGTATTCAATATTCAATTCTGAACATCTTGAAAACAAAAATGGAAAATTAGAATATGAGATATGTGGTTAAGATTCTTAAGAACCTTAAGAAAAGTAATTAACTCTCACGAGTGATGCAATCAATGACACGTTAAACGTGGTTTCATGTAATGACTTGTTTAGTTTACAGCCATACGCGCACTGTAACTGACAACTTCCTTTTCTCTTCTTTCTTACATAATCTTCTCTTTTTTAATGTTTGTCTTTTTTAACATAAATATCCGTTTTTTTAAATGTGATGATTTTGTTCTTGAAATTGATTTATAATTCATAGATTGCCTTTTGATTCTGAAATCTGATATTAGTAAACCAGCCCACGTTGAAGTCCACTTCTGGAAGATAAATGAGGTGTGAGATTCATTGCCGTTTCCAACCTCTTTTAATTAATGCTCTTTCTTTCTTCCTTTTGTAATTATTATACAATGGCTTTGGTCAACACATCATCATCATCATATTATCACATCATCACACTACCGTAGACAATCTCACATGTATATACTACCTTATAATCTACACTACCATTTATAAATACAACTTTTTGTTCATTCCTTTTTCTCCGCTCAACAGCTTTCTTTCCTTCTCCTGGTATCTCTCTCTTATCTCTCCCTTTAGCTATGTCAAATTGTATATTGTGTGAATTGAAGTTTGGTTCTTTCATAAACAGATCGATTCTTTTTCTTGCTTAGAATCGTGGGTTTGCTTTTGTTTAAAGAATTATTCGATGATCGATGATGATATTGATGGATACTGTTCTATTGTTGTCATCTGCTCTGTTTCTTTGATGAGAAATTTTGTGACAGAAGACATTTATGGACAACGAAATTTCTACTTTTTATATATTATTCATAAGGTGGGCCTTTAAAGGTTTTGTCTGTTCAAAATAACAAGCCGGTCAAAATAAACTACTACCTTTTAACTCTGGTCTTAGTCAACAATTGAGTGCTTCCTTCGTTGAAATTTGGAAAATTGTACTTGTAGTTGTGTGGTCGGTCCATGAAAAACTTAAGAAGAAGAAACAAACTCTATGATTGATCTTGTGGGGATCAATTTCACCATTGGTATTAAACAAGTTCTTTATGGATATGGTTGGTGAAGATCTCTCTGCTTCACACTGTCTCTTTACTTTTTTCATATAAAGAAATGAATGAAGGGTTGGTGAAATCTGAACGGAATCCAATTTCGTTGGAGTTTGTTGTATATTATATAAGTCCAGTGTCTAATCTTTTTGACCTATATGTTGAAAATTCAGGAGCAAATGTTTGACCTTTTTACATAACCTGAATGTGATGTGCACAATCCTTTGAAGCCACAAAGTTTTAAGTTCTTGTGGTGGTGAATTCTTTGAGTTTGTGTCCTTTGGAGCTGATTGGTTGTATTTGGCTAATTCCAGGGGATTGATTGCAGTTGTTGCATCTGATTGAAGCTGAATCATTGATCAAGAGCTATGGAATTCAATAGAAAAGCTCATCCGGATTGTGTTTATTCGGACAATCCTTTCCATGAATGTGCTTCAGCTTGTTTAGAGAGAATTGCTCAAGGCCATGTCAAGAAGAACACTAAGAAGCAAAGTACGCTTTCGATCATTGCTTATAATTTTGCCAATTCACAATATTCTCAAGCAGAAGTTTGCTTGTCTTTTTGTATTCCTGCTGATTCTTGTGTTCTTTGATTACAGGTTCAAGGATACTAAGCTTCTCAGGGAGTTTTGGTAGAAAGAAGAAAGAATCGTCGCAACCGCCTTCACCGTTATCAGTAAAGCCTTATCAAAACGGCGGAGGTGTTTTTGCAAACGCTAACTCCCCAAAGGTTCATCATGCAATAGCTTCACCTGTCACTGTGAAAACAAAGACTGTTACTGAATCAAAGAAGTCTTTCTCTTCTTCCTCATCCGGTGATCCTGATGATTTTTTCAACCATAAACCAGAGAAGAAACCACCTCAAATCACTCCTCTTTGCTCAAACAATTTGGTATTTACTCTCTTACATGATTTCTATCACTACATATCTTTCACATACATATATGTAAGGTGTGGTCTGTTTCATGTATCTTATGAAGGTTGATCGAAACAAAGCGATATCACCTAAACCGGGAAAGGAAGAACAGAACGGGAAGATTGAAGCAGGTGGCGAAACTAGAGTCTTTAGTTTCCTTAGCCCTCCAAGATCGCATGAAATAGAGAGTAATAGTGATTATACGGATGAAGATGATGATGAAAGAGATAAAAACAATGAGATTGGAGTAGAGCTCGATCTTGAATCTGTAATGTCTGATACTGTTGTCTCTGTTGGTAAATACCGAGTGAGATCAGGTTCATCCACAATACTAAAGGCTATCATCGAAAAACACGGAGACATTGCTGAAAACTGTAAGCTGGAATCGGACTCAATGCGATCACGTTACCTCGAGTGTTTATGCTCATTGATGCAGGAACTCAGGTCAACCCCGGTCGGGCAGTTAACCAAAGCCAAAGTGAAAGAGATGCTTGCAGTTCTCAGGGACTTGGAGTCTGTGAACATTGATGTGGCTTGGCTACGTTCTGTTCTTGAAGAGTTTGAACGGTCTCAAGAAGATGCAGAAAATGAGAAAGAGAGGCAAGATGGTTTACTAAAGGCTAAGAGAGAAGAGCTTGAGGCTCAAGAATCGGATTTGGTTAAGATGGAGAAGGAAGTGGCTGAAGCTAAGCTACGTATTGAGGAGACGCGAGCTCTAATGGTCGAGATGGAGATGGAACAGTCAAGAATGGAGAAAATGGGATTCAAAATGGAGAAATATAAAGGGAAATCGTTTATAGATGAGCTTCTGTGAGTTTGTGTTGTGTGTGATGTTGTTAATAGTTAAGTTATAGCATAAAATCAAAATGCTCTAAATGAGTTTTAAAGGTTAGGCCATCTTAGTATTATTCTGGTTTTTACTTTTGAATCATGAAGGTGAGTGTTATTTATTAGTTGTAACTTATAAAAAGTGTTACATATTTGGTTGTTGCTAATAATTACGTTTGGGCTTGTGATATACTCCTATTATACATCGTTCATTGATTATGTCAAGAACGAAGACAAAGAAGAAAGGTAACAGACGAGTCTATCTGTTAAGTTACTTCTGTGGGCTTTACATTAGCCCATTATAACATAGCCCAACTAACAATTCTACGGCCCAATTATATAAGCTAGGGTTTATACCTACAAACTTCAAAATGAGTGGACCATAGAGAAGCAATAAGAGATAACAGTGACTTGATTCATAACGGCTAAGTATTTTAAAACAAAGAAGATCCACAAGGCGTATTGTTGTTGTGGTCCCGCACTCTTCTCTCTTCTCAGCATTCAATTTTATGAAAAGACGAGCCGTGAATTATTACTCACTATTTCATGTAGACTAATGTCTTCGTTTACGAATATATGTACAGTTTTATCCAACGGTTGCTAGGTGTTATTCCAACTCTCTGTATTATTTTGTATTTTTGCAACTTATGCAGTGTAATTCATTAATTTTAAGTTATGTTTAGACAAACCAGTTTAGTGCTTATCGCTTTCATGAACACTATATATAGTGAATGTGATCGTGTTAGATAGTGGAAGACTTTAGTAGTCAGATTGTGATAAAGTCCTGAAACCAAATCATATCCTAATAATACATCCAAACACATATGAGTTGGGAAAGTTGTCTAGTTTAACACCAATATTTACGGTAATAATATTCAGGTTTTGGAGTTACCCATGTGATATAACATGACCTACACGACACGCTGCTTAAAAGTTGAGTCTGGTAGAAAAATTAGGTTATAATGTCTCATTTCTTGTCTGGTAGTTATACAAATCTCTATTGGCATTGGCTCCACTTTCTATTCAATCTCTTCTTCACAAAAAGCAAAAGTAGTAGTCACACGACATAGATATTATTATTAAATTCTTTTGAAAAGACTAAAGAGAAGGAAGGAACGAGAGAGAGATACAGAGAAAGTAACTTTGTCTGTGCCAACCTAACGAAAAAAGTTAAATCATAGAAGTAAATGGAATCCAATTTAATAGATGGAAGGAACTCTCGAGAAACACTCGTTACGCATTGTTCGCTCATTTCGACTCTGTTAAACACGTGTCGATGACTTGTTGGTACTGAGTTGGGTCGAGAATAATGGAATCAAAGAGACCCACACAGTCATTACTTTGTTCAGCCGGAATTTGCGATTTCTTTGGAGGCTTCTTGTGATGTATACAGTTAACAATCTATTTGGATTATTTGATATTATGAAATTGAATGAAGGAATGCTCTTGATGATCTACATGGATGTAGAGAAAAGATTAAATGTTCAACTACTAAAGAGAAAAGAAAACCAAGAACAAATGATTCACAAGAGACACACCAAACCTAAACTAGTGGAATAAGAAGGAAAATTAAGTTACCAAAAAAAAAAAGAAGGAAAATTAAAAGAGCCATATCATAATTAACATCATCCACCATCTCTCCTCTCACATTACACACAAAAGAACAACGAATAATTAAAGCATATCAATCTTAAGTTGTTTCTTCACTTCTTAAAAGACTTCATTAATTGGTTGCGTTGCTTCTGAAGGAGCCCAAAGCCTTGATTGCTGCAGCTCTCAATATGTATTGGTGGTAAGCTGCTGCTGCTAGTGCTCCCAAAAATGGACCAACCCAAAAGATCCACTGCAAAACCAATACAGAACCAACATTAGCACTTGCGTAAATGATTAACTGAACGTAACTCAGATGATGTGATGATATTTAAAGACTTACTTGGTCATCCCAAGCTTTCTCGTTGTTGTAGATAACAGCAGCACCAAAGCTTCTTGCTGGGTTAATACCAGTTCCAGTAATGGGGATTGTAGCCAAATGCACCATGAACACAGCGAATCCAATTGGAAGTGGAGCCAAAACCTAATGAGAAAATAAACCTCAACTTCATCAGGATTTACACTACCCATTTGAGATTTAAACAAACTAAAGATTCGAACTTTAACAGAATCTAAAGACACCCATTTGAGTCTAAAACAAACTGAGTCACAAAGCTCTAAAAGATTCAAACTTTATCGGAATCAACACAGACCCATTTGAGTTTTAAATTAAGCTTTGTCATTAAACCCCTAAAAGATTCAATCTTTATGAAAAATAAAAGCAACACTTACGGGGATGTGAGAGTCACGAGCGCTTCTCTTAGGGTCAGTAGCAGAGAAGACGGTGTAAACGAGGACGAAAGTTCCAATGATCTCAGCTCCGAGAGCAGTTCCCTTGTTGTAACCGTCAGCTACAGTGTTAGCTCCGCCTCCGAGAGTGTTGTAAGGAGTTTTCATGAAAGCTTTCACGAACCCCACACCACAAATGGCTCCAAGACACTGAGCTATCATGTAAAACACAGCACGAACCAAAGAGACCTTACGGGCTAAGAACAGACCGAAAGTCACAGCTGGGTTAATGTGACCACCTGAGAAAACAAAAGCAAAACCAAGATTAACAACAAAATCAACGAACTAAGTTTGCTAAACGAGGAAAAGAAAGAAAGGTTTTTGTTTTAGGGTTTTATATTTACCAGAGATACCGGCGGTGCAGTAAACGAGGACGAAGATCATACCACCGAAAGCCCAAGCAATTCCTAGTAAACCGACGCCATCACAAGGACCAGTTTGCTTCTTGTGGCCGATGACGGTAGCTATGGTGACGTAGAGGAAAAGAAGTGTAGCAATAAACTCAGCGATGAGAGCTCTGTAGAAAGACCAGGATTTAAGCTCACCCATGTCGAAAAGTGGAGCTGGTGGAGGATCCACGTAATCTTTGCCATGGTTGTGAGTTCTTCCTTCTTCGCTCACTTCTTTCGACATCTTTAATTTCTCTCACTCTCTGTAAAAAGCTTGGTTTTTTTCTCTCTCTAGCTAAGCTATGGAGTTTGCTAAAATTGAGTGGGTTGTAGGTGACGACGACAGTGTCTCTCTTCTGTCTTTTTAAAGAGAAAAGAAGAAAAGCTTTGCAAAGGTCATGGATAAGCCAAGGGTATTTTCGGTATCATATATTCGTATAATCTTCTAATTAACTCCTTTTTTATGTCATATACAATGATTATTTGTACGATTAAAATTAGTTAATAGCGTGATAATAGACATTTTCGGGAATTTAAATGTCAGTTGATTACCCTCTAAACCAAAATAGTAGCAATTAGACTACAATTATTCCTTAGAACTTTCTCGTTGTACTTAAATCAATAAATCACTATATTCTCTTTGTTTTACTATAAATATTATTCAAAGTTTTTTCATGAAAATAACATTGATTTAAGAAACTTAATTCTTAAACGAAATAAATGAAGTAATAGTTATATGGGTATTAAGCACAGCTATCACGAATAGTTATATGAATAATTATTGGCACAATAATAGTAAAAAATTTGTATTTTTTATAGTAGTATATGATAGGTGATAAAATAGCAATCAGGGTGGGGTCTATGGTGCATGGCCAAAATCTTCTGCAATTCTGGAAATAGTGAATAAAATTTACTTACTAATATTGTACAAAGGGGATAAAAACAAGATTCAAAAAATATATAAAATTAAGGCATGTTTTTTTGTAAGTTTGCTTCAAAAAAAAAAAAAAATGGGAGATAAAAAGAGAAGGTGGTGGGACCCAAATGAACAGGTAAGCCATGTGAAGGTTAATGATAGAAATGAGATGTAAGGTTTTTTCGTCAGCCTGTCATCAAACTCTTATTATCAATTTTATATCTTTTATTTTAAAAATAAGGTCAAATATTTGGTAAAATTAATTCTACAATATATTGAAAATAAGATTTATTTAGCTCTCTTTTTCATCAAACGGTCGAATTATCGAACTACTTTTTTCGACAAAATTTGTGTAGACAAACATTCACTGGCAGACAGATGATTATGTAGTCTATTATAAATTATATTCACATTAATGTGTTTTCCTTTATTTATGAAATTTATTTAGGAACTGAAAATTCAATTTAACTTAGTTTTTTTGATGGTTTAGTGCAAAAAATACCATTTCCTTAGTTAAAACAAGGAACACTGAGGGATAAAACCAAACTTTAAGGAGTGGTTTATATAAACTATGATTTAAAGCAGAGCACCATAGTACACTCTTTTGCTTTAGAATTTTTTTATACGTTAATATGATATTTGTCATTATCTTCCTAGCCGTAATCAAATTTTTATTGTTTATTAATTATTGATGTCCTTATCCAAATTATTACTTTTTTTTTCTTTTTTATAGGGCTTTATTACTTTGTTGTGTAATACTATGATTAATACTTTACTTTTACGCAAATGCGATATATAATTATGAAATGCAATGAAGATTGGAGTTCTATGAATTAGGTAAAAATATAATAAATTCTAGATAGCAATGGACCATAAAAATATTGATGAATTAAAATCTCCGAGGTGCATAAGAGGTTGGATAATAATATTTGGTTCATTACACTCTAAATCATTGCATGTGATAATGAATCAACATCAAATCTTCTTATATGATTTTGCTTGTCTATATTTAATTATTATTATTCCAGATAAGTAAGGAAAATATTTTGAATATTTAATGAAACTCAAATAGTAAATGGAATTAATTAATTAATAAGTGTAGTCCAAATAAATGAACTACTCCCATCCACAAAGGCTGCTAATATAAATATAAATATAAATATAAATAAACATCCACGTCAGAGTTTCCACATCGGTTGGGCAAAAGACAGGTCAGATATGTTAATAATCCACAAAGATCATGCCACGTGTATCGTATCTGGTAACGGCTAGAAGGATCCACAACAGCTGTCTTATTCCAACTCAAAAGCTGGTCCTCCTTTTTCTTCAACGGTCACTACATTTGCTTTAACCTAAATAACTTCAAACTAAACATGAATTTTTAATTATTACTGTGGAGAATTTACTATGCTTAATGGTTTCATTAATTTCCTACAGACTGTGCTTTGATAAGCACTCTTTATCTGTTTAGTAGTTAATGCGTTTCTCATTTGTTACCTTGTCGTCTACTACTTATATACTTAATTAGCTTTACTATTCTTAACATATTTTACTATAGTTACATTAACATACAACACACGTAGCTTATTCAAAATTTAGCTGGTTGCAAAACAAGACACGTAGCTTATTCGGTTCATGGACTTGGGTCAAATAAACTAACCAGAAGTTGTGTTTGTGAATTTATTTTAACTTTCTTTTTTTTTTCTCGAGAAGGAGCTTACATCAAGATTAGTCGAAAACTTCAGAGAACCAGAAGACACGTGCTCAGTTATAAACGTTCTTGATCCTAGACAACGTAACTTGATAATAGAAAGTAGTTACCTTTAAGATTTGGGCCAGCCCAGATACTTCAGCCCAATTGTTACCCAGATATGACAGCGTTTCTGGGCTATAGTTGGATTCAGTAATCTCTTTCATTTTTTAGCCCATTGGATACATTTTCAATTGATCTTAACATCTTTACAAAAATTAAAAACCAATATGAAACAATATCAGATGGAACAGTACGTATTCGTTGAACTCTCTTGGTGATAGAGTGAAGATTGAAGTAGAAATGGATTTGCAAAAATCTGAGTCTGCTTATTTTCATAACTAATTTGCATAAGATCACATGTTTAATTGTGTATGATGTCGGCATGTATAGATCTCGTTGGCTTTAAGGTCAAAATAACGTACGATACACTGTTCTTGTATTGTTGTAACATGTGGCTATTCTTGTACTTAGACTTATTTTGGTTTCTTTATAAAACCAATAAGGTTCGAGAATACACTTACATGCATATGTTTTTGTAATCCGATACCATCTCTTCAAAAACTAAATTACAAGTGCGTTTTACATTTCTATCGAGCCCGAAAATCAACATTTGAGCAGATGAAGTAAACCTTCGGAGACAACCAGAAGGTTCTCTAAGGTGGGGCCATCCGTAAATTGATAAATCTGATCTCGCCACTTCTCCCAAGGGACAAAAACAAAAAGAAGTAATAATCAATTCAAAAGGCATATTCTCCCGCCTTGAGTGTTCACATTATCTCACACACACGTGGAATCCAACAAAAGCATCCACGTCACCCAAAACCATACTAAACCACTTATAAGGTTTCTTGGTAAACTGCCAAAATAACCGGATAAGGAACCACAACTCCATGACCTCCTCATTTATTCATTCTGAAAATATTCATTTCTTTTGTCTTCCTTCTTCATCGCTTTTCTACCATATAAAAAAAACTCTTAAATATACAAATTATATTTGACAATGTCGCAATCGTGGCTTCAGCTTATCTTAAGGTCTCGGGAATCTAAATTCGGATCACATTGTGTAATTTCTCGTCTCCATTTTTACAACTCTCACGAGTTTAAGGTTAAAAGCTACAAGTAAATCGAGACTTAACGAATATGTAATGATATAAAATTATGCAGAACCAAAAATAATAATGCCATGGTTTTCGTCTTCACTTCATACAACATTAAATAGTTTGATTCTCAAACTTTGTCTCTCTTTTGGATAGTTGACTTTATTTAAGCATTGCCCTACTTACAAAAAGTTCATTTTGAACTTGTATATGTGATCTAAATACATTTTGATTACTTGTGTATAATATAATATATAATCCTATTAACTAATACTCCCTTTGTTTGAAAATAATTCAAATTACGTGATAATACTCATTTTTATATGTAACTAGTTTTTGAAGAGCTATTTTTTGGATAGTAAATTATGTTTTAATATATAAAAAATAATTATTGTTTTTTTCTTTAATATGTGTAGTCAAATTATATACATCATTTGTTAGGAAACAGAAAGAATATATAGATTAGATTAGCTATAGTAATCCAATTAACAAAAAACAGTTGTCTCACTTATCTTCTTATTAGTTGCAACAAATTTAAACTATTATTTTCTGATTTAAATAAATAGTAGGTAACAGGTTGGTTGATTGAAGAAAAAACAAATCTCGTTGTACTGTGATCATGAAAATACTTGACGTTTCTGAATTTTGTGGCCACAATATAAAATAAAATGGTATTTTGTAATATTTAATTTTGCAATATTTATCAGAAAAAAAAAACAAAAAGGAGAAAAAACGATAACCTTTAAAATTCCCCCTAAAAAAAAAAAAGTACAAAGGCACACGCCATTTATAAATAAGGGAAGCGAATATTATAATCGTCACACACACCGTTCATCACAATCTCCTCGTTTTCTTAAATCTCTCCAATCTCTTATCTCTCTCTTTCTTATCATCAACTATGGATCCTTACAAGGTCAGTGCTTCTTTGCTTTCTCTTTTACCTCTTCGTCTTTTGTGTTTCGCAGTCGATACTAGTTTGAATGTTGTTGTTGTTGCACCCATAGTTTCGGATTTTGAGTCTGTAAGTTCTGGGAACTGTTTGATTAGTGTTGATGGGTATGAGGTTTTGACTTTCTTCTTGTGGTCTAATCCGTGAATCTTAGTCGATAATATGCAAAAGATTTATTCTTTTGCTCTTTATTGGTTTCTCGAAGAAGATCGTTATGCTTTGTCTTCCCTTTTGCTCGTGAATTTTGCTGGAGATTTACGTCATCGGTTTGATTTGTGAATCGCTGGGTTTTACTCTGATGATGATTTTGATTCTTCTCTTCAATTGATTAATCATGGATGATGATGATGATGCAGTATCGTCCAGCTAGTTCTTACAACTCTCCATTCTTCACCACCAACTCTGGTGCTCCTGTATGGAACAACAACTCCTCCATGACCGTTGGATCCAGAGGTATTCCTTCTTCTCAAAATCCAGACTCAAATAATGAGTTTATCTCTCCAATGATATGAGAAACTGGTTGTTCACGTTCATATTGTTAGTGTTGCACTTCTTCTGATTGTGTTTTCTTTTGCAGGTCCTATCCTTCTTGAGGATTACCATCTCATTGAGAAGCTTGCAAATTTTGATAGGGAGCGGATTCCAGAGCGTGTGGTTCATGCCAGAGGAGCCAGTGCTAAGGGGTTTTTTGAGGTCACTCATGATATATCTAACCTCACATGTGCTGACTTTCTCCGTGCTCCTGGTGTTCAGACTCCAGTCATTGTGCGGTTCTCCACTGTTATTCATGAGCGTGGAAGTCCCGAGACTTTGAGGGACCCTCGTGGTTTTGCAGTCAAGTTCTACACCAGAGAGGTCAGTTCAGTACTAGTTTGACATATTAGCATTTATAGGATTTGTTTTGCATAAACTAAGCAATGATCCTTCTTTTGTGATCAGGGAAACTTTGATCTTGTTGGAAACAACTTTCCAGTTTTCTTCATCCGTGATGGGATGAAGTTCCCTGACATGGTCCACGCTCTTAAGCCAAACCCGAAATCTCACATTCAGGAGAACTGGAGAGTCCTCGACTTCTTCTCTCACCACCCTGAAAGCTTGAACATGTTCACTTTCCTCTTCGATGACATTGGTATCCCACAAGATTACAGGCACATGGAGGGTTCTGGTGTCAACACTTACATGTTGATCAACAAAGCTGGCAAAGCTCACTACGTGAAATTCCACTGGAAACCAACGTGTGGAGTCAAGTCTCTTCTGGAAGAAGATGCAATTCGTGTTGGAGGAACCAACCACAGTCACGCGACTCA
Source organism: Lepidium campestre (assembly GCA_009757365.2). Classification (NCBI taxonomy): domain Eukaryota; kingdom Viridiplantae; phylum Streptophyta; class Magnoliopsida; order Brassicales; family Brassicaceae; genus Lepidium; species Lepidium campestre. The sequence goes on along the minus strand of WJSH01010301.1, from coordinate 4,516 downwards.
GGACTTGTATGACTCAATTGCTGCTGGAAACTACCCTGAATGGAAGCTCTTCATCCAAATAATTGATCCAGCTGATGAAGACAAGTTCGACTTTGACCCGCTCGATGTGACCAAGACCTGGCCTGAAGATATCTTGCCTCTCCAGCCAGTTGGACGCATGGTGTTGAACAAGAACATTGACAACTTCTTTGCGGAGAATGAGCAACTTGCCTTCTGCCCTGCAATTATTGTCCCCGGGATACACTACTCAGACGACAAGCTGCTTCAAACCCGTGTCTTTTCTTACGCTGACACCCAGAGACACCGTCTTGGACCAAACTACCTTCAGCTACCAGTCAATGCCCCAAAATGCGCTCACCACAACAACCACCATGAGGGATCCATGAATTTCATGCACAGGGACGAGGAGGTACTTAATATGACAATATCCGTGTCTTTGTACTGAACTTGAAACTAGAAAATCATAATCTTACTGGAAGCTGTTGTTACAGGTCAATTACTTCCCGTCAAGGTATGACCCGGTTCGTCATGCTGAGAAGTATCCAACTCCACCTGCTGTCTGCTCTGGAAAACGTGAGAGGGTTAGTAATCAAATCGATTGTCCTTCTCGGTATCAGTTCCCATGGATTGTTCACAAAAGAAACATATGATCTAAAAGTTTGAAATCTGTTTTGCAGTGCATTATTGAGAAAGAGAACAACTTCAAGGAGCCTGGAGACAGATACCGTTCCTTTACACCAGAGAGGTACCAAATGTCTATTTTTCTGATAATATATAATGCAATGAAAGAAAGATTTTGTGTTCTAAGTTTTATGGTTTGATTTCAACTGCAGGCAAGAACGATTCATCCAAAGATGGGTTGAAGCCCTATCCGACCCTCGCATCACACATGAAATTCGCAGCATCTGGATCTCATACTGGTCGCAGGTCTGATATTTTACTGTCATCGTTTGTTTCTCGTAGTTCCAATTCTTGAAAAGTTGTCAAGTTCTTAACATTATTTGACATTGTTTTGGTAAATTTGCGTGAAACAGGCTGACAAGTATCTGGGACAGAAGCTGGCAAGCCGTCTCAACGTGAGACCAAGCATTTAAAACAGTGTTTGGTTGTGAAAGATTCTTGATTGGCCTTTCTATGGTTCTAATTAGCAGAGAAAAGAATGGAAAGATGATGGGAAGAGATAGAATTCGCAATAATTTGTGCTATGTTGTAATATTATGTGTTAAAGACCAAAAGAACCTTCTGTGTTGTGTGACCTTAGTTTTGTCTCTTGTTTATCAGAATAATACAGTTATACAATATTGAAGATTTATAATCGGTGTTGCATTGATGAAAGCTCTCTCTTCCTTGAAAAATTATGACATATCTAGCACATTATGATGATCTTTCATATATTTACGAAGACAGGGTTATTACACTAAGACGGAAGAGCTGTGGACAAGGACTTGTTTTTACTATAACTAATGTTCTGGACGAAAGAGCAAAACAAGTATGAAACGAAAAAGGCTTAAGAGCCATAGAATCTGATGTGTGGGTATTAGAGAATTTGTAATTGTTGTTAATATGTGTTGTAACACTGGCCACATTTGCAGAACGTCGTTGTTTTCAAGTATTGGTCTTAGTGTCTTTAAGATTTGGTGTGATAATTTGACATTTTGGGTTCGAATTTGTGACAAAAACAATCTTTCCAAATAGTATAAATTAAAAAAAAAACGAAGACTTTGCGATGTTGACAAGAATGTATAAAACGTTGAGATCGCCATGTTTGTCAACAATACTACATATTAAAAACTATGGTTACACGCAGTTGTTGGATATGCAGAATCAAAAATCAAGAATACGAAATAGTTTTCTTTAAGAGGAGATTGTGAAGCCAGATTACGAGATTTTGTTCGTACACGCAAGCAATAATAATTGAATGGACCAAAAAAAGAATTCTCTTTCCTTCTATAGATAGTCACAAAGATCTCAACTTCTCCCAGTCACCTGAAGCTTCTCAGTAGAGGCTAAAACCAAAGAAAGGACTGATGATAATTCCCAATCCAAGACCAATTGCCACAAGAGACGATACCCATGTTAATTTCTCTGTGATCCTTGGAACCTTCTCTTTCAATGCCTCACTACAAGATCCAATAAACACTGTGTAGCTTCCCATCGCAACAACCGTCCCAAGCAAAAACATTATCAGAAACGCAGAGCCAGCTAACCGAGATGGTAGAGCCAATGCAGGCAGGACAATCATCAGAGCATCTGGTTGCAAGCCATGAACCACTCCAGTTGCAAATGTAGCAAACCCAATCTTCTTCTTTTTGGGCGGTGGTAAGGCTTCTTTCTCTGTTGGTACCATACTGATGTCGGTTTCTAAGGCGACCAAAGGTGCTGGGACTTCCGAAGCTTCTTTGATTCCCATAGCACCAATGATGACAAGTGTCAATCCCACTACTCTTGTACCCCAAGTTTGTAATATTTCGATGTGGAGCCGGTCTTTAAGTAGCAGAAACAATAAACCGAAGATGACTTGACCAGCATCGTGCCCACATCCCCATAGAGCTCCAACGGCAGCACTCTCCATTCTGGTGCGCCCGATGGAAAGTGGAGCTAAAGCAGCGAGATGATCAGGTCCTGAGAGCGTGTGCAAGCAACCAGCAAGGAAACCAGTCCAAGCACTTGTTAGCCAGCCAGATTTAGCTGCTGTTTGGAAGCTCGCAAAAGCAGGTGGTGCAAGTAGCGGGTTAAGCAAAAGCGCAGCTACTGCAGAGATTAGTATGACAGTTCCAGTAGTAGATAATGTCTGCAAAGAAACAGAGATTTGTATAGATTTGGTAAACACCTATGAGAATACATAAGGGGACAGCAAACAACTAGAAACTAACACACAGAATAGATAGCAAGTTTATGTATCCTCACAAACTATGAGAACCTGATTCTTGAAACTGATGGATCCAACATATAAGTATAACCCCACAAAATCGGAACTTTTTGTAATTCTTGGAATCTTCTTCTCGAGCTAATTATATACATATTTCAATGCTTCCTGATTCAAACCAAGCCCCATTAAAACCCAATAAATCCCAAATCGAATGTAAGCTAAGCTCGCCCCCAAACTATACGGAAATGAGAAATTTGAAATATTTAGCAAGCATCGACGTAAATCCAGAGATTCCTAATTTCCACTGATGAAAACGTTTAAAAATTAAATACCTTTCGTTGCTCAGAAGCCTTCGTGGCGATCTGTTTGAGAAATCCAGGATTCGGTTTCGATTCATTCGATTCGGAAGACCCATTGGACGAATTGTTAGTCTTAGTATATCCTATAGGCGTATATAGTGACGGTTTCTGGAAACTATTGCAGGAAATTGAAGTGACTCGGCGTGACTCGGGACGGTGAGAGGAAACAAAGCCCAGAGTCGATGAGCGGAGACGAGGACGAGGAAGGAAAGGAGAGTTCCTCGAAGGGAATTTTGAAGGAGAAAAAGTGGAAGAAGACGATGGTTGCAGAAGCCTTTCCATGGCGTCTCCTTCTCTCTCGGCGAGGCGAAAGAGAGAAAAGTCTCAAAATTGAGAGGAAATGGAGTACGTGCACTTCTGTTAAGGATATACGATTTTTTTTAAATATTTCCTTGATATATAGAAAATATTACAGATACTGCAATTATGGGAAACAAATAACTAATTAATATTAGTTGTTAACATAAACACAATCTCTTATCATATTCGATCATTACTCACACACACGATCTTAGATACACACATCATATAACCTAAAGGTTTTGGATCAAAAAACTCATAAAAATCAATATTTTAACCTGAATTAATATCTTAATTGTTTTTTTTTTACAATAGTTTACTGTTTCAATCGACAATTTCCAAATGAAAAGCGGACGTGCCTAATATTCTTACTTTAGTTAGCATTGAGACAAAAAGAAACCAAAAAAAAGAATTCTTTAAACCTGCCAAAGTTAGATCTAACTTTAATATAAGATAATAGTGTAACAAAATTATTTATGTAACTAAGATCCAAAACAAAATAATAGAGAAGTCTAATTATTGGAAATGTCAAAAAAAATTGGCCAAAGAAAGGAAAAGTAAAAGCAAATAGAAAATGGAATCCACGACGCATCCACCTTTTTTGGTCTTCCTTTGCTTTAATTTCCTCATCTGCTTTTATTCTTTACCTAACCCTATAATTCCTAATTTCCCAAGTAACAATCTCAATCTCCAATTTGTTTTTATATCTATTCATTTCATAATATCCGATTTGTTTGTTTTTCATTCACATATATAAAAAGGTTATAACACTTGAACTGTTTTCTGAGATTCTAAATGCGTCTACGTGGCTTAATATAAATTACGTAAGCAGATAATAAATCTACAACATAATCCAAAATAAAATAAACCAATTATTTGTTGTATGTTCCAAGAAATACTCATTCCTTTCGCATAAAAAATATGATTATAACAGTGAAGCACATGACATAAATTTTAAATTATTATCTTTACAAGAAGAAAAAACAGA
>WJSH01010300.1:0-51105 GCA_009757365.2 Lepidium campestre | reverse complement strand
CACGTGTTGTATGAGAGGCGGTGAGAAGGACTTGACCCATCTTCTAAATTTGATTGGTTCATCATACGTAAAGTAAAATAGAAAGTTGGCTACATTATATAATTAATACTGAAAGAACAATTGATATGAATGTTTCAAATGCAACTTGTGTACAACATTTAACTCTTTTGATTACGATATTTTTTTGTTTCATTCTCACCCACGAATTTTAACCTAATACTTGTACCGCAACATTAGTTAGTGGTAACTTAATTTGTATGGGACATTTAACTAACATTTGCTTGAACATGAATTGAAAATGACAAGCTTATATATATAAGACAAGCCTTAGTGCTTTGGTAAATGATTTCCCCAAGAGATTGGGTATATTTCTTTTTGGGCCACCACCACCACCACTACTGCAACAAACATATTCCATTCTCTATGAAATGCTTTCTGTGGATGATAGAATTTGTGAGAAGCACATTTTATCAATCGGCCCACGATAATATAATTGTAACCATCTTCTACAATCTTCCAATTCTGTGGTGGCCAAGTTCTTCCTTCAATTTACTAAAGGCCCCACCTTGTTTTTAGCCCATTCAATTCTATAATCTAGATGTTACCTACAACGCTCCAAATTAGACCGGAATATTCCGGTTTTTTCCCGGTTAATATTTGAATGTGTGATCCAATTACATATAGTGCAACGTCCACTAGCAAAAAAGATAAGAGAAACTCAATATCATATATTTTCCCAGACAAATTAGGTATATTATTTCCTAATTTAGAAACTCAATTTTAGCACGATAGCCGTCCAAACATGTGCAAAAAAGTCTATCTTTTATATACAAAATATATTTTTCATTATACTATTAAGTAAAACTTTGAATACGATCTAAAGTGAAAATAATCTTCTTTTAGGGTTTGAACTAATTAAATTTGTACTGTTTTTGATAATTTCTGGTACCAAATGGTGTCAAATAATTCGCATAATCCTAGTTTATAACCAAACCAAAAAAAAACTAAGAAAATAAAAAAGAAATGATCATTTAAAGCAAAAGGGAAATGATAAAAAGAGAATTAGATACATTATTCGAATGAAAAATATTTATATAGTCATTTACATACGTTATGAATCAAATATATACACATCTTCACAAGATTTCCATGAATGAGTGTAAATATACATTATTATAATTATATATCATTGGATCGTATGTGTCGCTTGATGATTCATCAAAATTTTACGTTCTCCTTCAAGTAACATACGATTGATTGCTGCAAAGAGAATAGATTGCGTCGTTTTAGTACTTAATCATGTTAAATCTTATAAACAATATATTTACCATTAACTAGACCTTGTCTTATTTTTTTCTTTTTAAGAATTTTAAAAGAATATTGATTTAAAGAAAGTAAAAAAAACAAACTTACGAGTAAACAGAGGATAACACAAGCAGCTGCACCCGGGAACAATGTGTACCAGAAATTCAAGTGATGAAACTTTGCTCCGTCTATGAACATTAGTGGTAAGCTCGCCGCTGTAAAAGTTTCAGGTAATTCATTAGGGTATCTAAAAGTTGTCGTACCAAATTTAAAATTATTAACATTTGTCAGCTAGTGTTGCAGGGCATGTGTAATTTGGATTCTGGATTGGTTTCTTTATGAGCATTTGATTTAATTCAAACTTTTATAAGTCGTTATATGTCCTAGTTATGGTTTTGATATTAAGAGTTAGATTCAAACGAGTCTTAAAATTTTCACCCAAATGATATTGTTTGGAGTTTTAAGAACGGTTTGAATTATAGATCGAGTTTTATCGATCTAATTGTTGTTTACAAAAAAAAATTGTATCAAGTTTGTATAATTGTACCTGGAGGGTGATTGGCACGAGCAATGATCATAAAAGCTATGGAAGTGGCGAGGGCTACGCTTCGAGCAAGCCAGCCCGGTCCGAAGACTGAGAACGCTACCACTCCAATGGCACCACAAACTATTTGAGCCAAAAACATATTGTATTTCTGAAATTTTTATGAAGAACAACAACAAAAACAAAGGAAACCCCTTTATTAATTAATTAAATAATAACATGAAAAAATTACCAAGTAGTGTTTAAGATGATGTGCTGTATTTGTTTCCTGATTTGACATGATCAAATATGTTGTGACTGATTACCCAATTATATGCAAGTAATTAAGAAAAAAATGGATTATTATTGTTAAGGACAAAAAATTAGTGGACCTTCTCTTTATACCATTACAAGCACAAGAACAAAATCAGAATATAAACGGATCTTTGTGGAAAAATATGTCCTCTTACTATACTTTTCTCTATTCTATTCTTCAAATTAGATCTCTAGTTTCCAACACCAATCTAAAACCTAACAACTTTAACAACTTTAACTTTAGTGTGTAATAGAGTTTTGTGCATTTCATAACAAAACAAGACAAGTGTTTAGAGATTGTTGTTACCCGAGCGGCAGGAGCAGAAGGAGTGATGAAAAGAATGGCGGAGACGGCGCCAAGTGGTGCTACTGACATTGTCATTCCTTTTGTTGTTAACATTTGATCCATTCTTCCCATTATTGCCATTGCCGCAAATGCTCCTTTTCATTAATGTTTCATTAGTAAATTAATATCAGGGTTAGCAAAAGATTAATGAAGGAAATAAGATTATTTCTGTTAATTAGAAAAATTGTAGCATTAAAACAAATATGAATCCAAATATAAAAAAATTCATGATAACATGTGATGTCTGGTAATACAGAGATCTGTATGTATGTCTAGTAATTAACATTAGTTTGATTAATTAGACATAAGGTAAAGAAATATATTCGGGTTTTTCATTTTGATACTAATAAAAATCAATAGAAATGAAGAGTCTACGTAAATTTGTTTAAATTGGTTTTTCGTAGATTAAAGTCAAACAATAGATGAGTGATTCTAGCTGACACATTTATGAATATGCTTTGGTATTTTAATTGGAAGAAGTCAGCTATAACCTTTAAATAATACTTAAGAATAGGGTTTGACTAAAACTACAAAATAGGATTCTCAAGACAAAAAACATTAGTTACTTTGACTATCAGAATCCTCATTACTAAATAACAAACATAATCAAAAACTAAATTCCACGATTCAAATGTTTACTCAAATAAAAGAAGAAATTTTCATGTTAATTTTGCTAACCATTTAGACTTATATAAATTTGTTCACATTCATACTCTTAATTTTTTAAAAATTAATAGCTTTATTTCATGTTAAAATTCGATAAATTGGGGAAAATAGAACGATAGATGGCTGATAGAAATTGGCCATTTGGCCCAAGCAAGAGACACAGTCACAGATCACATCTCTCTCCGCATATTTTGTCTCCTCAGTCAGGAAATAATATTGTCCATTAGTTTTTTTTTTTTTATTATTATATTTATTTTTGTGTACCTCTTCTCATTTTTTAATTTTCCAAGTTTTATACCCTAATTACCGTTTGTAGTTCTTCTGATTTAGAAACCAAAGTGCATCAATTTTGAAAAAAAAGATAAGAAAAACATATTAGTAAAATCACGATCTCAATTTGTTTTGACAAAAAATCTTGATTATATAATTTGTTTCTTACTAACCAGCTGCGGGCCAAATGACGTCACTCAGCAACAAAGCCGTCGCCGCCCCCGTCTTATCAGGCTTCCACGACTCCCACGACGTCGGCGTCGTTAAGTTTCCCGCTGACGCTACAACCGTATGACCGCCGCTTACTCGCCGGCGGTGGCTTAAAGACGATGGACTTTTCATTTTCCTCAAGAAATCATTATAATTAGTAGAGATTCCAAGAACATGACGAGTCGAAACGGCGGCGAGCATTGCCGGATATGTTGAAGCCACCGTAGTAGTAAGGTTCCGGCGAAGAAGAGGTAGTGGCTTCACCGGAACCGAAGCCATTTGAATACGGTTTCTTTGAGGTAGAGAAGAATGAAGGATAAGATCGCTAAATATCTAAATATCACAAGAAAGGCTTAAAACAACCAATGAGGAAGAGAGAAGCCATTACCATATAAATATATATATATATAGAGTATATACTTATAAGATACGTATACACACTTCTATTTGAGCGATGGAATCGATCTTAAAATATAGAAAATAGAGAAGTTACCAAAACTAATACAATTATCACGAACTTATTTGAGTAAAACTAGCACTTGGATAAATTTAACATAGTTTTTGTATTAAATTTCTTAAATTAATATCTAGGTTAAAACTAGAAACATTGTTACTTATGATCATTTTTTTTCATGCATATATATACATATATGTATTGTGTATATAAATAGTACGAGATATGAGTAGAAATTGATCATCCGAATTTTGTCTAGATTTAGATTCTTAATTTATAAATAACAGTATACCAATCAAAACATAATTTATTGTGGATGTTTTCTTATGAATCAAAAAACAGATTTTAATCTTCAAAGAAATTCAGGTCTTGATTAGTTTACTTTCTATATAGTTTACAATGAAATTCGTTTTTTCAATCATGGTTTTTGATATTATATACTCATACTTGACAAAAAGAGATAGGTTAGGGAAAATCTAACCTTCATGTAGATCAACAAGAAACTACCATAACTTGATAATAATTATGTAAAAGAATGTTTTTGAGTTTTAAAATGACATCAATGGTTTCTTATGCATACATGTAAATTGATAATTATATGGTCAATATTGAGAGTCGTGTGTACGATAGAACTTTGTTTGTCATATGTGCAAAAATATAAATGTATTCAGAGGAATGGTTTAATATATTAATTTTATAAACGTATTGGCCAAAAAAGCGTTGGCCTTTTAAAGAGGTGAATGGGGCTCGGAGATGCATAAAGTCTCTTCCATTTAACCAAAGGTCATTTCATTAATCACAGGATAATATTAAATATTCCAACAAAAAAACAAAAAAAAAAACTTAGCAAAACCATAACATACGAATTTTCCTTGTCTAGTAAAATAATTGTATGAAAATCTTAGTTTCCCATTAGTTTGCACTTTTATGAGAAATGACAAATAATTCGTTATGCTTAAAAAAATAGTAATATTTGTGGTTAGATTATAGAAATAATAATATTCGGAAACAGAACCAAAATATATAAATAAATAAATAAATAAATACAGAGCTCGTCAAGTCTTCTCTGCTTGGACTTGTGATAAATTTCGTTACAATGCCATAAAGTGCACAAGAACAATGCACCTCGATAGTCTTAGTTCTTACTCCATCTTCAATTCTAATTTACAATCATATTTTCCTCGATCCAAAATCACAACACTGATAACGTAACAACAACAAAAACTTGTCACAGGCTAAAGATTTTCTGGTTTTGCTGAGCCTTAACAGTAATCAGAATGAGAATCATCGTAGTAATCGATTGCAGAAGAAGGAGACATTATTTCTTGCTCAAGCAACTGAACAACCTGGTTCATTGCTGGTCTGTTCTCTGGATTAGCGTCTGTACACCTCACAGCTATCTCCAGCAATGCCTCAACAGAGTCTTCGTCTACATCTGCGCATTTCTTGTCCATTACATCCTCTAATCGATTCTCTTTTAACAAAGTGTTCATCTGAGAGAAAGAACATTTGATTAGAAACCGAATCTGAGGAAGTAAAAACAGAGCTGTTCTTGTCAGAGAAAAGATCTAGGCTTTTTTATCTTACCCATCCGACAACGTTTAAGCCTCTGTTAACGAATGTCGAGTCTGTTGGTCTTTTCCCTGTTACGAGCTCAAGCAGAAGTACTCCAAAGCTGTAGACATCAGATTTCTCTGTCGCTCTTCCATTTTGCAGATACTCTGTTCCCATCATTCATCAGAAAGTCAGAAACTTTAGTGATTTGATCTCTATGATTAATCAAAGAACGAACCTGGAGCAAGATAGCCAAAGGTGCCAGCTACAACGGTGGTAACATGAGCCTCTTCATCAACAAGAAGCTTTGCAAGACCAAAGTCCGAGACCCGAGGTTCTAGTTTATCATTGAGTAAAATGTTGCTCGATTTAATGTCACGGTGAACTATTTTAGGACTACAATCATGGTGCAAATACGCTAGACCCCTTGCAGAACCTAGTGCTATTCTCAACCGGGCGTTCCAGTTTAACAAACCATCTTCTTGAGCTCGTTCTTTAGAGATAAAGAAACCGAAAATAAGATGGTCAGTACCAAAGGCAGAACAAAACGAAAGATGAGATACGCGTAAATGCATTTACCATGGAGAAGATCGTCTAAGCTCCCCACGGTTAGATAATCATAGATTAGAAGTCTTGAAGATGGTAAGCGACAGTATCCTCGTAGATTCACCAGGTTGATGTGTTTGACACTACCCAAAATTTCTACCTCTCGCTCAAATACTCGATCTGATCCTTGTCGACTCCTATCTATCTTCTTAACGGCAAAGGTTCCAAGATCATTCATTACCATCCGATAAACCGTGCCAAAACCTCCCGAACCCACAATGTCTTGCTCATCAAGAGACTCTAGCTTCTCAATCAGCTCAGTTGAGGAGTATGGAAGATCACCATGGAAAGTAATTAGCTTTTTACCTTTTTGAAAACAAATGAAGAAAACCAATTTAGAAAAATGATAAAGCAGCAAAAAAAAGAACATAGAAATCTTCTTATGCGGATATTACTTGTTTCAGATGGTTCCTTCTGTTTCTTGACTTCCGTGTACTTCTTCACTGTTCTTTCCTTCTTTGAGAGCATCCAAATCCATAAGAACACAAAGATCACAATGAATGCAAGAGCCATTGTAGACATTGCACCGATTAAAATTCCTTTAATCAAGCGTGACGATCGCTTTGGAGGATCTGTATCGATTTCAAAAGATAAAATCAGGAATGAGAAGGTTTAGTCAAGGAAGCCTCAAGAAGCGATTACTTGGTTTGATAATAGGATCTTGCCTGATTCATCATCATTCTCTGCATGAGGAAGAACAACAGGGAACCCCATTGATGATCTACATGGCTTGTGAATTTGCCGGCCACAAAGATCCAAATTACCAGTGAATCTAACCATAAAGCCACAAAAACCACAATCAGAAATAACAAACTAGTCTAACACTAACACAAAATATTTTTTACAAATTCTTAATGAGGTAAAGACAACTGTTTTATAGAAGAGAAATCTCACGTTTCAACTCCAAATCTGCTGAGAACTCCAATATCCGGGATCGGGCCAGAGAAAAAGTTGGTTGACAAGTTCCTGAATCAAACAGAGTTCCAGAACAAACAAAATTAAACAGACAAATCCTCCAAAGTAACAAAACATCTAAGGGAGAGATTCTGATTGTACTTACAAGGAGCGTAATCGCGGCAATCGACTAAGTGAAGAAGGAATACCACCCTTCAGTGTATTGCTTGATAGATCCCTGAAAGTCTCCCAACAGTTTATTTAAAATGATCAAATACTAAAAGAAAAACAAATAGGAATATTTTTGAATTCTTACAATATAGTAAGAAATGTAAGGTTGCCTATATCCGGTGGTATCCCACCTTGAAGAAAATTTGCCCTCAAATACCTGAAAACATGTTTAAGCAGATTTACAATTATACATGTCTTAACACTAACTAAAGTCCTGATTTCTATGAATTATCAAAAGAAGATCCCATCAATCTAGAGATTACTGCTTAATCGCAAAAAAAAATCTGACTTACATAGCTCTGAGCTCAGTGCAATTGCCGATTTCATTAGGAATGGTCCCATGTAAGCTGTTCTGGTGAAGTGCCCTACATAAATCCAACCAAAACTTTGAACTGAAACAAACTACTTTAACACAAAATTTAGCATAAAAACCAAATCTACAAAGATTCATCACTCACAGTCTCTGCAATCTACTAAGTTTTCCAATGCTTGGAGATATTATCCCTCCTAGTTGCATGTAAGGCAAGTTTCTGCATAATCCAGTAAACAAAATCAGTAAAAGAAAGGATCGAAAGATTGAGAATGTTATTGAGAAGAAGACAAAATGAACTTACATAGAAACGACTCTTTGGTCTTGCGGATTACAGGAGACACCAGTCCAAGAACAAGGAGACTCATCTGAATCTTTCCAGTTCTCTAGAGAGTTCCTCGTATCATTCAATCCACTCTTCAATTCCAAAAGAGCAAATCCTACAACATTGAATCCCCAATTTTGGAAGATATGTCAGAAATTTCTGAGCTAGTTGAAACAGTTAAGAAATCCGATGATCAAATCTCAGATTTTTCACCAAACAGTAAAAAAGAAAAGACTTGTGAAGAAGTATTGTACTACTACTAACCATCAAGAGTGAGAGCAAAGGAGCACGAAACGAAAAGGGTAGTTGCAGAGATTACTGAGAAAACCCAATTGGAGAAACCCATTTGCCTGATTTAACCGATTTCAAAAGAGATACTTCATAGAGGTTCGATACGAATGAGAGGAAAAAACAAAAAGATGAGATTTTTACCCCCAAACAAGTGACCTAATTCGAGAATGGAGAGAGACTAGTGATTGGGTCTAGAGGACTAATGATGAAAAATCTTACTTTTGTTTTTCATAAAAAGAATTCTTTAATATATCTTTCTTTTTGGGTTTTCCCTCTTCTTTTCGAGCTAAGTGAAAGGAGAGAGATTTTTGAAAATCTGAACACTCTTGGAGATATGTGCAGAGAAGAGAGAGAGACAGAGACCCGTTGAGAAGAAACATAATTCAAATATCTTTGTATTTATCAAACCCTCGCGAATACAGATTATAAACCTACTCGCGATTTATCAAGTCTATAAGTACACGTGTCAGTCAAATAAAGCGAGTTATATGTAGATTGTACTTGAAACGCGAGTGAAAGTTATCTGACATGTCGTCTTTTGTTTTTACTTTGTCTGAGTGAGAGATCTGCATTGAAACTTATGTCTAATCTGACCAAATCTACAAAAGTATTAAATACTAATGGTCGTAATAATTTTCAGACATTTAACATTTTTCATTGTTAGTTTTCATTTTTAAATTATCTAATCGTTTTTTTTCTCCCGGAAAATTGTATTTTGATTTTCACAAAAGTTTAGTCAATGTTCACTACGCTTTTATAGGATGTTCCGGTTTAGTAATCGAGACCCTTTACTGTCTTTATGGAGTATTTCTTTAATGTCAAAATTAAATTCAGAATCTGGATGAGTTTGATGAGTGTAAGTACAACAGATGCTTCATTTAAAGCCTTCATTATATACAATAATAACTTTGATATAGTGGGTTGTGTTTGTAAGATGTTGTTTGGGTTTCAAACTTGACTTGCAAATTTGGGCCATCTGTATATACAAAAGCCCATTTAAAATTATCCGACCAAAATATTATTGGATGAACTAAAATAGTGAAATCAATATACAAAGCAACTAGAAAGAGACACACATGATGATGTTTGTCGAATTGGTTTAATCAGTCTATAAAATCAAGGCATTTAAAAGGGTCGACGTCCATCCTAAAACTATCGATATAACCATAGATGCACCTAACTTTTGACCTCAGTTTAATTGCACACAAAATTTAATGATGATGCATAATTTTACCCTAATTAAATCATCTCTATCTAATTACAAACAAATTATTAACATTAAACGTAATTTCATAAATCGCTGGTAATTTCACCCTTAACTAGGATCTTAAGCCAAAAAATTTCACACAAATTATCAACATTAAGCCAAATTAGGGGTGATTAAAATATGATATTCTTCAACCGTTTTTAATTTGTATAAACAGGTCATAAATTGGTTTAGGTTAGGTTATTTTTTTGGCTTAAAATCTTAATTATGGGTGAAATTACCAACGATTTGTGCAATTACGGTTAATGCTAATAGTTTGTGTGCAATTAGATAGAGATGTTCTAATTAGAGGTGAAATTAAATCTCATTGTTAAACTTTATGTGTAATTAAATTGAGGTCATAAGTTTATGAGCATATTTAGTTATATCGATAGTTTGGGGTGGAAATAAACCGTCTACCCCATTTAAAACTGTCTCAAACTACTTCTAAATTATATTTAAGATCGAGGAATTTTTTTTTATCATATATAAAATTTATTAAAAGCCCAAACAAGGCCTGTATTACATCTTTTGATTTGGATATGGAAAGTTTACATTGGGTAATGAATACATAAAAAAAGTAATAGACTAAAACAAAAGACCCAATTGTATATAGATAGAGGAATTTAGAAATTTAAAAAATATATAGGTAATTAAAATCATAAATCTAATATATACATAATTATATATATATATATATATATATATATATATATATATTAAAGCTATTTTTTCCGAATTCAGCTGCTCTATTTGCACATGATATAAAAAAAAACGTAATAAAGCTAGGAATTTCGTACTTTGTTTAATTATTGGACTCAAATTATCTATAAGCAAACTTTATACTACTGTATATGATTCTTATTTAATTTAAGGGGCTTCAGTTTTTTGTCACGTTTTAATCTAAATCCGTAATTGCAACAATAATTAAGATTTGATATTAATTATTCTGATTTAATCAATAAAACATTCGCCACTCAAAAAACTATGGGTTCAGAGTTTACCATACTTATTCGTAATCCTCTCTAGTTTTTTCTTTTAAACTTTATTTATTCTTCAGAAATATTTCAGAATCTAAATAAATGAAAATGTATAACGCATAGAAGAAATTGATGATGTCTTGTTTTTTATTTTAATTTTGTCACAATTGATGTATTGTTTATAATTAGTTACGATGACTTATTTGCCAAGTGATTTTGACTGCTGCTGCGACTACACTACTACTCCTTTTGTCATTGTTTCTACCTAATTATTCGTTATTATCCGTTTTCCAAAATTACCATATTTTTACCATTTCTGGTTTCATCACTTTGCGTTAATCTAAAGTTATTGATAATAACAATGACATTCAATTTAGTATTCCGTTGCCTCTACAACTTGAAGTTATTCTTTGTGTCAGAGAAAATAAAATCAAATTCTTTCAGAGTTTTTTATACAGTATATGTTTTATGCAAAATTTATATAATGATATAAAAGAATTATAAGACTATAAGGTAAAAATATAAATAAGGTTTTCTTATAACGAACTCCGAAATATTAAGAACAAAGAAGATAACATACAGTTTCGTGCATTATTTTAAATGTTTATTTTTGGCAGTTTTTCTATGTTAAGTAGTTGTGTTATTTGCATAATAGAATTTAATCTAATAAATTAAATTTATTGATCAGATAATATATTATATACATATATGAGACTATGGCAAAAATAACCCCAAATTTCAATTTAAATGTCAAAATTAACTTAATTGAATTCATCTCTAAAAATAACCCATGAGGATAATGAAATTATAGTTTTGCCCTTTATAATCAAACAAAAAAAACTGAAAACACAATTAAAAAAAATGAGTTATTTGATGCATTGAATTAGTAAAAGGAAAAGGATTACATATATATACATTTTCCGACCAATTGCAATTAGGTCAAAAAAATAAAAATAATAATGATATTTGAGGATCTTCTAGAAATAAGCACTAATGGATGGTTTACGTTCACAATTTTTTTTTTTTTTTTTTAAAGTGTCTTATCTTTTACTTTACTGCTAAAATGCGTATTATCCAAAGTCTTGTATATTATTATTTGCTTTCATGAATTTGGATTTTATAAAATATAACAAGAACTTGTATGAATCCGAAAATACAAAACCCGTAAGAACCCAACATAAAGCCATAACTGATGTCGAATATCAAACATATTACATGTTAGTACTTATGTTTTGTACGTCACATATATTAATATATCTTCATGTATTTTCTCGATTGAGTTTTATTCTTTTATTTGTAATTATTATTTTCTCCATTTAGTTATATTTCAAATCACTCAAGTACTATTATTCTACCTAAACTCTATTTATTAAATTAGAAATAGCAAACACAATATCTTTTCTTTATTTTTGTTCTACAAACACTAATTGGCATATATTCATTATTCACAATTGAAGAAAAACAACATCGGACTTTCTTCTAACAAGGACAAGTTATATATGTTCTTTTTTTGTCACACAATTAGTACCACATATGTTATAACTTTATTTTTGTAATATATATAAAAAATCTCACATTTTCAATAGGAACAAATTCAAAGCTACAGAATAAAGAACATAAAAGTTGAGAAACGAGTTCAAAAATCAAAATAATATGTGTGATTTATTATGAACCTCTGAAAGTGCTAACATGTGATAGTTATACGCATTATAAATTGTATTTCTTTTATATATATTGCTTTCACTGTGATTAAACAAAAGTTTACTTTCGCATTATCGATTTTGATGTATAATAATTAATTACAGTCATTTTAGAATTTTCTTCTTGTGCTTAATATTGGACCAACAAAAATAACGAAAGTATAGAGTTGGACCATTTTTAATGGAGTAGGCACTATTCCATAATCAATACCGTTATTATTTTAACTCGCATGTGGGTTCATTGTTATAAATAAATAAATAATAAGTTTTAAAAAATTAAAAAGAGATAAAATTTCAGTGGTTCTTGATTTTCCAGAAGGGCCATGTAGTATAAGAATCAGAACAATTTATTGAAAAATGCAAAAATATTAGCGTGATAAGTTTCTTTGATTCTAATAATTGAAAGTGAAAGCAAATCAAATGAGCTTTTACGACTGTCAAAAAGATATGAAGATACCATAACCATTAAAAGTGAAAGACGAATTAAGTGATTCCATAAAAGACTGAAGGTAAACAGATATCATCCATCACTTCACGAATCAAGAACATATTCCTTTGGTTTCTTTTTGTTTTTATTAAACTAGGGCACTTATTGATTTTAATTATTATTATCTTGATGATATATAACTATTTTAAGGTTTTTAAGATTTTAAATGAATGTTAAATACTCTAACTAATGACACAGAGTTTGACTCTAATTCCACTACATGTGATAGTTAATAGAGTTTTAAGAATGAATTTGGGTCATAAATAGGGTTTTATCGATCTAAATGTTGGAAAAAAAAACTTTAAATGGATGATACGATAGTCCGCTTAATACAATTTTTTTATTCCTAAATATATGTGGAGATTGAGATAAGATAATATGAAGCAGTATTATTATTTATTTAGATGATTAAACACATCTATTGAAGCAGTATTTGTTTTTTAATTATGTGTTGTATATCGATCTTATTTTAACCATATTTATCCACTTCTATTTATTATATTATTCAGACGAATCCATTCATAAAAATAAGATTCTTATCAACTGGCTATGTTAAGATGGTTGTTTTAAAATTATAATATAGATTTTGTTTTATCCGACGATTTTTCTTTATAAAAATAATTGTATCCAAAGATAATCATATTTTGACACCTTACCTACTAGACTTTCAAATATACCATTCGTCGATGCATGGTCAGAAGCATAATACAAAATTATAACGTACATGTTCGTTAAATTAATAATTAATTCCACCAATAAACATGTGTGAATTTATAATGGGTCAAGAAAATAAACTACTAAGTGAAAAATATATCAATAATTAGAGCACAATGGAATCCTATAGAAGGATAGTGGATTGTTGTATTATTGTGATATGGTCGAATGTTTGATATTATTTTTGCTTTGAATAGAATCAAACCAAACTCAAAAAATCTTTACTCGATTCAAACCATATTTGTACCTACTCCAGTCTTCGAATCAATCTACATTATACCAACCAAAACCAAACCCAATGTGAACCAAACTTTATACAACTTCAAATATCTTTTGACACTATTTACATATCTATACCAAACCGAAACATACCAAATCAAATCTTTTGGCACTTGGTTAATTATCTTCTCAAAGATAAAGAAATATATGATTTTGATTTTCGTAAAATTAATTTCATTAATATTAAAAGTGTGAAACCCTAAATTCCACTAAGTACTCATTATTTGTAAATGTGGGCTTATATATATCTTTATACGTGTAACTTTCATACACAACAAGAGTATCAATCAAGATTTAGATAGACCAATATACTCTCTCAGCATTATCTTTAGCTAGACGCCAACTTCGCTATCAATAAAATTCTCTACGACATCTTACAACCTTTGATTTTGGGAGTCTTGTCTTCTTTTGACCCGATTAAACCGGATCCATTTGGAGTATAATCAAGAAATGATTACATTTATTGGATTTTAGATTTGTTTATGGCATTCATCTAAGTTGGTGTGATTCTACATTAGGTAAGTGAGATATATCAATTCTCTCTACAGGAATATCTCACCCATTGAGACAGAAACCTAATCGATATTACAACAGTATGCTAGCTTATCATGAGAACCAATTTTTGGTAAAGACAGATTGAAACAAGATATAAATTCATCGGTCCTAAATTTGATATTTGTTAGAAATTAAGAGCATGATTGGTAATTGCTCTCGTTGCTCTAGAGAGCAAAAACTGTGAAATTTAAACCAATCATATTCTAGATTTGTTTTTGGTCTAAAATATGATTGGTTTAAATTTCAGAGTTTTTGCTTTCTACAGCAACAAGAGCAATTGCCAATCAAGCCCTAAGAGTCTGATTATCAATCACATCCTAAATTGTTATTATTTCGCGAAACGAAGTTTATGTCATGTCTAATATATCTTATTAAAAAATCTGAAACCAAAGTAATCATCAGTATAATATTGTTTCTTAAAAAATTAGTTGAATTTTAGTCCAAATACTCCGATTAACAAAAAAAACTTTGGTGCCAAGGATAACCTCCTCCTTCTCTATCAATTTGCATAACTAGACATATCACTTTACTTTACGCATTTATTCGCAAATTTTTCATTGGACCTATTATCGTTTATGGAAAAATTTTATACCAATAATAATATATATTTTTAATGGCTCTGTGGATCAAGGGCATATGTGTACAGACATTCGGTTGCAATACTATTTATGTAATTTGTTCTCATTTCTACTTGACATAAAATTCTATATAAATATAAATAAAGGGCCTCGATCGACAACTGGACACTTAATATTAAAAATAAATAAAAATGACTAGAGATGGTTTGATTGGAGGATTTTAGAAGCAAACTGCTGAAAATTACAACTTTTAGTATATAGAGTTTCAGAGAAGCTACATGTCGAAGGTTCGATTAGTTTTTGCAATAAATAAAGTAATAAACCTATTTTTCATATAGTGTTACAAAGTTATTAACGATTGTATTTACTCAAAACAAATTCCAGCTTTTTGTTTTGACTTATATAGCTTGCTTAAAAATTCAAACTTGTTATCATTTATTAATAAGCTATAGAGGACTCGAGTCTACATAAAAATAGTCGTGAACAAGCCCTCTAACATTTTAGGTAAAAGAATCAACTTTAAAATTGAGAATACGCAAGAATCAGATTAATTGAGCAAACAGAGAATAAACTCTTAAGTTCTCTGAAGTCCTCTAAACGAACTAATCTTACTAATTATAAAATTTTGTAATGTAATTGAAATTGTGAAAAACAAAAAGGTTGGACACAAAGAAGAGAGAAGAGAAAAGGGAAAAGGGAAAAGGTATAATGGAAACGCGTTAGGCGTTGGATCGATGATCATAATCGCACTCGCTTTTGGAATATTTGACTTGGAATTTTTACCTTTTTATTTGGATTGCTGAAAACGACACCCACTTCTTCTCTCCCCATTCCGTTTTTATTGCTAAAATGTGACGCATTTCAGATCCTCTTTCTCCCACTTTCCCTTTTTTTAAACCAATTATAATTTGCCTCCTTGATTAAATTAATCGTCGACATAATTAAGTCTAACACAAAATTGAATGGACTAAATTGCATCCGCATCTAAACCTATGATCATTAATTGCATTTACAACGTGATTCACGTGATCCCATATACATAAACATTTAAATAAATGTGTATACATATATTCATATTCTTGTTGATTTTTCCATTATGTTAGAATGTGTAGTGCGTTTTCTTTAAACATTTATGAAATCTATTAGTATTGATTAGTAATGAAAAATTCAAATAAATAAACTTTTGGTGTTGGTGGATTATAATTAGTGGTGAAGAATATAATGAGAATCAGTAGTGATGGTTTAAATCAAAGGCGAAAGCGATATACATGACAGAATTGACTAAAAGTGTAATTAATTAGACAATGTGACAATTAATTAGGTAAGAAGAAACTTACGGTGCACAGAAGTTTGGTCGGAAGAGTGATTTCTATGTGCAATGATTGATGATTGAAGAATGTCTCGCTTGTAAAATAAAAATAATATGATCGGACTGATCTTTATGATAGTAGTAGAGCATGGTTAGGGCAAGAACATCATCGGACTAGTCACAGTGGTCGACCCTGTTGTGCCCATTTCCCAAAACAACCGACCAAAAGACAAAAAGCTAACATTATAAATCTTACAACTAAACCATAAATGATCGGATCTTTGCTGTGCCATTACAAAAAGCTGACAACTATTCATTACCTTTTTATCGCCACGATCATATATAGTTCTAATATCTCTTCCTCGTTGGGGTAGGTTTTGCTGCCTTCTTGAACCTATTATCTACATCACTACATGTATATATATATATATATACTATAAGAATTACGGTTACACAAAATATCTAAGATCCGATCCTAAACCTATTGTGATATATGTAGTAATTCTATTAATGTCCAATTTATAGTCCAAACTCTAAAAAAATTATCATATAGAGTTACATGACTATGACTATGTGAAGTCAGTAAATTTGGTATTTTAAATATTTGACCAAAATTACTAGTCTGCTCTAATTTTTTTTCATGAATTTTAATTATTGTTAACATTGTAGGTGCTAGTACTCTAAAACAAAAATATTAGTATTTTTGTTCTATTTGATAGAATATGGAGTAATATGAAAATTAATATATGTTTTTTTCCGGCAAATAATTTTCATTTATTTGTTATTAGCGTTGTTCATAATTCACCAATATGGAGACAATCAGGACAGACATTATATATCTTCCAGCTGCTACATGAAAATATATGTCTATAGTAAAAATATATATATAACATTTTCTCTCTTAATGTGTTCTTAAAAAGAAGAAGAGTGTATATAGATTATCATAATTATTTCGCTAATTATGCGAATACTATAAAAAAGAAAGAGACATAGAGTTAGGAAAAACGAAAAGACTAATGATTAAAAATTCCAACAGAAAAAAATGATAAATGATTAGAAAGGGAATAGCTAAAAGGGTAATCTCCACTTATATTGGAATGAAATTTCATCATTAATTGCAGTATTAAAGAAAGTTTGATTATATCATAACCTATTTACTCTATGTGATTCAAATAAGATTTGTAATCTTGTTCTCAATACAAGACGAGTTGGACCAAAATTATCAAATCCATAACTGAAGTATATTCGGATCAAGATCCACAAAATTAGTGCAAACATTGAATTATGTATTTTTCAGCAGTGTGAAACAGAATTTATTTCAATTAGCAAAATAAAAGTAATTATGTTTTTGGTAAAAGTCGAATTAAAAAAAAATCATATCTTATTGTTTAGTTTTTGTCATCAGACAACTAACACTTAATTATGATCAACTTACTATAAATTCTTTTTTAGTAAGAAAAATAAAAGGATATATATGAAATAAAAATTATGGTGAACTGCCGACAACAATAGTCAAAGAGTTTTAAATTGGATTAGTCTCTTAAATAAAGGAAAAAAATTGTATATAACTAAAACTTTGTAAAATCATGATTTGTCGAAATACTTTAATATTTGTAAATAAATTGTTTTATTCATATAAGTGTTTTATATATGGATTTAAATATTCCATAACTTAGATAAGTAAAACTTAACACTATGCATTTTTTCAATTTAAACAAGCAAATAAATGTTACTATATATTACTAAGTGATGATAGTATAGTGGTTTAAACTTGGTATCAAAGCTCTAAGGGGTCATGAGTTCGAATCACATGGGAAAATTATTTATATAAGGTTCTCCGGCTCCCGAGAGGATTACGGTGAAAGAGGATGATGTGTCGACCCTCAATATCGGAGATCCCGATTCTCTGTAAAGGATAATGCAGAGTCTCTACTGATTGAAGTCGGTATATCCTGAAAAGTCGGAACCTCTCGGTTAAAAAAAATACTATATATTATTCAAAACTGGTTTAATTAGGAATTGAAAGGATGTATACATATGAAACTCCCCGTATAACTTGATAAAAATTCCAACGATATCAACTAACAAAGAATATCTTGAGCGAGATCTCTTTCTATTTAGATTCTTGTAGGTCAAAAAAAGAATTTAATTAAGAGTAAGATATACATAACTTTTATATACAATGAATAGCCTAAAAACCAAGTTGTTGCCAAAAGGATAATGTATACACTTTTCATCATCGACCACGTGAAAATGTGGCCCCAAAAGAAAAAAGTCTAAGCAGTTATGTAAATGCAATGAGCACGAAGGTTGACTCTTTGTGGATTTGCTTCCATAAGATTGAGATATTATTCAAAGATATTATATGCAGCAGAGTTCTCGTTGGATTCATTTTATTGTATATCATGTTAATGTTATGTCTCTATGAATGTGTTGTGGAGCTTAAGCTCAGAGGAGTCTCTGTTCTCACCAATCAAACACTTAAACGGATGAAAAAAATGTATTCATTTTTATGGCAGTTAGATAATGAAAACCGATCTATAGCCAAAACTATATATAATGTAATGCGGCTATATATATATATATATCTATAATTAATTTATCATAAAAAAATCACAAATTTTGGTTTAGAATTATTTGAGTGAAAACATTTTTTCTAAAATTTATTTATTTATTTTTAAAATGCTATAAAATTAATTAAACTTTCATGACATTTCAAAATTTATTAACGAACTAAAATGATTTTTAAAAATGATCATTTCTTAAGAAATATATTTATCTTTTCCATGAGTTTTATCTACAAAACAGAGGCTAGTGAGTACACAATAATTAAAGAGGCATATAAATTATTGTTGCGTGCAAAGCAAAGAGAGAGTCGTCGCCAAAATTATTCAACTCAATTATTTTCCAAGAAATCATCCAAAAAATCATTGAGCAAAACGACATTAAATAGTTTGGCTTGGTGAGTGAAAGTGAAACATGAAATATTAATATAATTATTCAAAAAGCTTTAAAAAAATCAACAAGTTGACAATAAAAATCAAAAGAAACAAAAGAAGAAAAAAGAAACTCATCGTATTTACTATAATGAGGCCTTTTAGTCAATGAAGTTTTCAACGCGTTCGTCCTTTTCATATTTAACGCATGCGTAGTTGCTTACACGTATATTTTTCTTACATGTCATATTTATACGTATTTCTTCGAGTGGATCTGAATTTGCTTATAATAACCATTTTTGTTTTCTTTCTGAAACACGTTTTAAATTTAGTTTTTTTGACCGAAATATAAAATATTATAATATAGCATGTTGATATTCAAATCTTTTATTTTGTGTTATGTTATAGTAACCCTATTCAAGAAACGAAATTGATCGATAAATTTTGTTTTTTGTTTTATCATATACCCAAACCTAATATCTAATCACGTTGACTCTTGTAACTGTATCAATCAAAACCGATTAATTTTGTTTGACCATTCGGTTGTGAGCTACAAAATTCAATAATTGGCGTTTGGTCGTTGGGAAAAATAATCATATATTTTAATATTTACTTACTGAATAATTTTTTTTCTTTATAAAGAAAATTTTGACTTGGAGAGATAGTTCCAAAAGATGACATATTACGTCTTATTAAGGTAATACAAAAACGTATTTATTTATATCTGTAACTACCAACCTAGTTGACTTATATGCATACGGTTCAAATGGCTAATACGAAACGACAAGTTATTTAGTACTAGAAGAGATCAATGTTTTATGTCGATTTTTTTTTGCTTGACAAAAACAACATTAAGTTGGGTTAAATGAAAAAGATAAGCTTAATAAATCGATTAAATGATATATAGACCAATTACATTTTCAAATATTAATTTCTCGTAGCAAAATACGTACATTTTAGTCACTAAGTCTAGGCGTGACAAAAAAATGAAAATCCAAAAAGAAAAAGAAACAAAAAGTAGGATGGGTTAAACTCTGGTTGGGTTAGTTAGGTTTGAACATGAAAAAGACACATTCAGTTGAGCCGTAAACTTGGGGATTCTACATTCTCATTATACATACTTTTTTATTTTCTTAAAAGATTTATTGGCATTACGATTATATTCATATAAATAATCTTAATGCAAATGTGCGTCTTAATTGAAGAAAACTTTATTTTCTTATTGTTCTTCGCATTAACATCTTTATTTTGTAACTATAAAAGTTTTTGATATATGATATTAATATTAGAGACTTAAGGATATATTATCTAAGTGATTATGCTTCGTGTTCACATGTGAAATATTTTCAGAATAATGTTTCTGTAGAGTATAAAGACAAGAGGATTTTTTTTTTTAAATGAACAATTACTCTAGGAGAGTATAACATTTTTAATTGCGTTTAGCTTTAAGATTAATTTTCAATCAGAAATTAGAAGTATAATTTTAGCTGGAAAGCTTTACGATTAATATTGAAGAATAAAGTAAAAACTTAGTTTTATTTGGGAAAATAAACACTATATATAAACGTAATTAATTAGACATAAACATAATCAAACAAAACCCAATAGATATGCTTAATCACTCACCATCACATAGGTCTAAAAACCCAATTAATGTTAAGCATAATTCACTTTATGCTTCTTGTAAAGTTTGAAATATATAATGAAAACTATCAATTTTTTCAGTAATTTCGAACAAAGAGGTCACTAAATGTTCCGATCACAATCACTTTTAATCGAAACTAAGATGACGATTCTTAATGCTCAGATTCTTCAAATCACCCTCGCTAGTGCTGTAAAATACACTTCACTAAATTTGACCAAATAAATCTAAACTTATAACACTGTAACTTATAATTTATATTAGTATATTAGATATTATTCTTCTATGGCTAGATTCTTTTTAATAAAAAAATCTTATCAGTCGACTGTTATATAATTTGTATTAGTCCCAAAAATAATAAAAAATAAAAAATTAATGAACACGTAACGAAGCGATAATTATTAAATATATTTTTTGTTTGACTGCCAGTACTATGAATCTTAAATTAGAGGCAACGAGTCTTTTAATAATTTTTTTAATTGCATTTCGACAAAAAAAATGACAGCTAAAAACAATAAAATATGACAGCATTACTAATGGAGTTTTTAATTGTGGACCAAATTGGTAAACATGAAAGGGATTAAAGTTGAATTGAAAGCTCAAGTTGAAGAATTTGAAAAAAATGAATCCCATCCTTATTGATGTCATATCCAATTAAATTTTACTTACATCATCATAATATGATTCTAATTGTCTAGTAACACAAGAATATTTACTAATAACAACAAAATATACCAAAATAATTTGAAAATATATACTTTCGCCGAATGATATTGAAATAAGAAAATGCTTTTGGTCAACTCGTTAGATATCATTTATGCGATTTTTCTTACTTAAGTTCGATATCATATTGCTTTTTGGAACCATATTGAAATTTGTGGAAACCATTACAAATTCAATCTTGAAATCATAACAACATTATAAATCGAATTCATAAAATTACCCTATGTAAACAATAAATTTAATAAAAAAACAAAAACAATATTAAATGAATATAAATAAGAGTGGGAAGAATAATAAAGAAGATAAAGAAATGGATGATGGAAAACAAATTGACTGAAAAAATGGACGGAGAGCTTAAAAGAACGTGCCGTTATTAAGAAGGAGTGTTATTTTGGGGCCACAACACAACACTTCTTAATGGAATCTACACATTTATTTTCCAAAGTAATCTTTAACTTTGATGAAAAAATTAATATTTTAATCTCTAACACAGCTCTCTTTCACGGCCAAATTCACAAATTACCACTTTGTCTAGATTCCGACATCTCCACCTTCCTCTCTCTTCTTACACTATAAATAAAGACAGCTCTCAGTTGAAGAAACCAGAGTCATCATCAGCCTTTAAGAGATAAACAACCAAAACTAAAAACTACAAAATTTGACTATTGTTTTTGCAGTATTTATTACAGCAAAACTGAAATGGAGAGAAATACTCTTGAAGTTGAGTCCACGGATCCTTCCTCCGCCGTCTATGGTGGCTCTGCTACGGCGGTTGATCAAGAAGTCCGGGATGAGAAGAAAGTTGTTTATAGAGGCTGGAAAGTCATGCCTTTTATCATTGGTAACGCAAAATTAATCATTTTCACCTTTTCTTGAAATTAAAATATATTTTTTCTGGAGTTTGTGAAAATTGTTTTCTAAAAAATAAATAAAAATGAAGGAAAACATCAGTCTTGTTCGAAGACTTGTTAGTCTGATAAGAATTGTTGTTTTTGATTTGTAAGATTCTCTGTGTTGTCTTAAACTTTGACTTTTGTCAAAGAGAGCAAGATCTTGAATTATTGTTTTAGAACAGAATTGGTCAACGACCAAAATTTGAAACACAGTTTATGTCTTGTTTTAGATTCTTGGTATGGTTTCTGATTCAATCAAACGCAAAGTTTTGGAACTTTATCTCAACCCTTTTAAATTTTGTAATCAAGAATGATCTTAAAAGTCTGAGATCAATCAAAATCTGATAATATATGTTCTTTGATGTTGTTGTGATCAGGAAATGAGACATTTGAGAAGCTTGGGATCATTGGAACACTATCAAACCTTCTGGTTTATTTAACTGCAGTCTTCAACATGAAGAGTGTTACAGCTGCAACAATTATCAATGCCTTTAGTGGCACAATCAATTTCGGAACATTCGTAGCTGCTTTCCTCTGCGATACTTACTTTGGTCGATACAAGACTCTAAGCGTCGCAGTCATCGCCTGTTTTCTTGTAAATTACAGATCCTTCCTTTTTTTGTTTTATATTTTCATATTTTATTCTTTAAAGAAAACAAAAATCTAATGAGTATGAGTTGGATTGTATTGTAGGGTTCACTTGTGATATTATTGACAGCTGCAGTACCACAACTGCATCCAACTCCATGTGGATCAGCTGACGTGTGTAGTGGACCAAGTGGAGGCCAGGTGGCGTTTCTACTGTTGGGTCTTGGGTTTCTTGTCGTGGGAGCTGGTGGGATTAGACCCTGTAACTTAGCTTTTGGGGCTGATCAGTTTAACCCCAAAAGTGAATCAGGCAAAAGAGGAATTGACAGTTTCTTCAATTGGTATTTCTTTACCTTCACCTTTGCGCAGATCTTGTCGCTGACTCTAGTCGTCTACATCCAGTCTAATGTTAGTTGGACGATTGGTTTAACGATCCCGGCCGTTCTAATGTTCTTGGCCTGCTTGATTTTTTTTGCGGGTGATAAGTTGTATGTGAAAATCAAAGCCTCCGGTAGTCCTTTGGCTGGTATAGCTCAAGTTATATCGGTTGCTATCAAGAAACGTGGTTTAAAGCCTGTAAAACAGCCCTGGCTTAACCTTTACAATTACTACCCTCTTAACTACGCTAACTCCAAACTCAAATACACAGACCAATTCAGGTTAAAACACACTCCAAAAACTAGTGTTTTTGAATTCTCATTCACTTTTGTTTTATGTTTACTGAGAAAGCTTTCACTTTTTTTTTTGGCAGATTTCTTGACAAAGCAGCAATTATGACTCCTGAAGACAAGTTGCAGCCAGATGGTAAGCCTGCTGATCCGTGGAAGCTCTGTACTATGCAACAAGTTGAAGAAGTGAAGTGCATTGTGAGAGTGCTTCCTATTTGGCTTGCTGCATCAATCTATTACATAACCATAACACAACAAAT
Source organism: Lepidium campestre (assembly GCA_009757365.2). Classification (NCBI taxonomy): domain Eukaryota; kingdom Viridiplantae; phylum Streptophyta; class Magnoliopsida; order Brassicales; family Brassicaceae; genus Lepidium; species Lepidium campestre. Next base: position 27,247 of record WJSH01010300.1, on the reverse strand, counting down.
GACTTATCCCGTCTTCCAAGCCCTCCAGAGTGATCGTCGTTTAGGCTCGGGAGGATTTGTGATTCCTGCAGCAACCTACGTGGTCTTCTTGATGACAGGAATGACGGTTTTCATTGTGATTTACGATCGCGTGCTTGTGCCTACCTTGAAAAGAATCACTGGTATAGACACTGGAATAACGCTTTTGCAGAGAATTGGAACTGGCATTTTCTTTGCTATCACGAGTGTAATAGTCTCTGGATTCGTTGAGGAACGGAGAAGAACTTTCGCGCTGACTAAACCAACACTTGGTATGGCTCCACGAAAGGGAGAAATCTCCTCAATGTCAGCTATGTGGCTGATTCCACAGCTCACACTTGCGGGTATAGCCGAGGCATTTTCAGCGATTGGACAAATGGAGTTTTACTACAAGCAGTTTCCCGAAAACATGAGGAGTTTCGCAGGTTCTGTCTTTTACGTTGGAGGAGGCATTTCAAGTTATCTCGGTAGCTTCTTGATTGCAACGATTCATAGGACGACGCAGAACTCGTCAGGCGGTAACTGGTTAGCTGAGGATTTGAACAAAGGAAGATTGGATCTCTTCTACTTCATGATCGCCGGAATCTTGATAGTTAATTTTATTTACTTCTTGATTATGTCAAGATGGTATAGGTACAAAGGAAGTGAGGATGAAGTCACAGCATATGAAACCAATGAGGATCTCATCAAACAAGATAAGAACTCTGCCTGAAGATTATAAGTTTCTTATTTTCTGGAAGCTTCAAGACTTAGTTTTTGGTCAGCTTCAATCCCCTTACACTTTCTTTGGATTCTTCTTGAAATAAGCCATAGAGAACTGAATTAGTCATGTACTTGGTCTGGCTTTTTTTTCTTCTGTTTAAAGTGTTAGATCATATCTCTTCTTTCTATCATTGTGGAGAAAAGCGAGATTATAACATCAATCTATTGCAAAATAAAAATTTGTCTTGCATTTTGAGGATTCTGTTTCTAACTGTTTCATACTTTTATCATAATAACAGAACAAATAATAAAAACAAAGAAGAAGAAACAAAAACCAACTAAAAAGACTAATTTGATACTTATATGCATAATTTGTATTGAAGTTTCAAACAGAGATATTGACCTTCTTGAACGATCTTGAGACGGTTCTTTGGGTTCTCTCTACGCTTCTCTCAGACAGTGTAAGCTTGTTGAATGGTTTCAATGTCGAGACCTTTTAGTCTCACGACAGATTCAACGTGACCCTTGAGTGTGTGAAGCTCCCGCAACCTTCAAAAATGTGAAAAAGAATTATCACTGGCAAAATATTCCGCTTCTTTTCCAGTCATACAGCTCAATGTCCTAAGAGTGTTCCTTCTCTAACTTCACATGAAGAAAAAAGATTAATGCTTTTTACCTTGCGATTTCAGCTCTTCTCTTAGCTTCTTCAGCCATTTGGGAAAGCTCATTGAAATGGGTCCGCTCTGGGAACATCTTAGCATCTGGTGCTTGCAGACCATGCAAGGTTCTCTGTGCATGTGCCCATTGTAGCTCCCTTTGTTCTTTCCCGAAATCCTTCTGCCTCGTGAATGCAATCTATGGAACCAACGCATAACCGATGATAATCAGAGACTAACTACAGGTATCCATTTGTGTTCACAATCCAAGATCGAGTACAAATAAAGCAAATCGAAAGAGGAGAAAAGAAAAATGTTGCTTTTTGACACATACCCTTTGTTCGATAACAAGATCCCAGGCTCTGCCACTAAGGGCGTAACGAATCAAGAACTTGATGATATCAAGAGGAATATAGAATACGATGTTGTAAAGCCAAATGACCCCGGCCCAACCCCATCCAATCCCTTCTATTGCAGCAAAGCTCCAATTCGCATAAACTGCAATTAGAGTAGCCACCTGTTTTGAAAAAAATGGTCAAGAATATAGAACAACGATTTATAACTCTTTGACTTAAGTGTTAGACCACAGATGGTGAAGTGTCACACTAACCAATTGTGCGAGGATAAAAGCTATCACAAGCAACATCCCAGGACGTTCTACATACGACCAACTCCGTGATCGGGTCACAAAGATAAGCGCCTGACTTATGATGCTGACTTGAAGGTATATTGCTGAGGCAAGCTTTCGGAAATCATCATGTGCTGTTTTCTCAAGCGTAGAAACTCCAAAAGTTCGCTGAAATTCAGATTAATAGAAACTGGTCACTAAATACAGAAAACAGTAACTTGACACTGGTCTACGATTCTATTCAAAAGAGAATCCAGCAAGAAAAAAACATGGTAATGTTCTTTTTTCCTAGAGAGCAGAGAGAAGATACCGGGAAGAAGTCGGTTTTATATGCAGCCCAGAAAAATATAACTGTCATCATCGCCATGTAGCTCCCAAACACAACCCCAGTCGCGAAAATCTCTGACAGTTTCCAGCTATCTGGAAGAGGGGAAGGTTTCACCCTGTCTTTTGATATTGTCATAATTGTTCCTACAAAGTCAGTGCCACAAGATTTAGTCAATACTAGCAAAACTCTGGTGAACCAACTAAAAGTATAGATACACTGAAATCCTAGAATTTCTAATCAATTTCCATACAGTTTTGACAGCAATAGAGACTAAAATATAGAGCGACGAATGCAAAAATAATGAACGAACCATCATTCAGGATAGCGATGATAAGAACCATGAAGGGTGGAAAGTCAAACTTCCATATGAGAGCCAGCAGCATGAAACCAAGCTGAATTGACATGTGTTGTAGAAAAAGAAATCAAAAGGAGTATTATACACATACACATACAAAACAAGTTGTAATAAGAACCTGAGACAAGAAACAAGAGAAAAAAAAAAATTCAAATGCCAACTTACCACAATACGGATAGTAATGGAAACCGCATAGATCTGTCCAGAAAAACAAAAAGCCATCTCAAATTATTTGGTTTACGACACAATAAACCAATGGTATAAAATCGCAAATTATATACAGCTAATGGAGCTGGATAAATTGGACAGTGTATACATATTCATTCATGAGAATGCAGAAAAAGTTTTAAGACATGATAGAGAGTGAGAATAAATGCAACACTCACCGTATAATTTTTCATTCTCTGGAAGATAGCACGACTGGTCAAGACAGCGCTGATGATAACACTGAGACCAGGTTCAGTAAGAACAATATCAGAAGCACTACGTGCTGCGTCAGTTGCATCAGCAACTGCAATGCCAATATCAGCCTTCTTAAGAGCAGGTGCATCATTTACTCCATCACCCGTCATTCCACATATATGCTTCCTTGCTTGTAGTCGCTTCACGATCTCATATTTATGCTCTGCAAACAGTTTTCATGACTAATTTGGTAAAATTTCTGAGTTGAATCATGCTGGATAAAACATTCTGGAGAAACAGAAGCAAACAAATTTACCAGGGAAAACGCCAGCAAAGCCATCAGCCTTTTCTATGAGATCATCGACAGGTAAAGCACCTATAGACTCATCCTTGTGCTGTCCAAGCAAAGCAGATGAAGGGTACATGTTCGTTCCCATCCCTAAACGCCGTCCAGTCTCTTTTCCTATAGCCAACTGATCCCCTAAAGAATGACACAAACCTTTAGCAAAGCCAAATAATTTTTGAAAAGAAGAGCAGCAAAACTCTTCAATATGGCTGACAAAGAATCAGAAGACTTCCCTGATTAAGGTAGGCCAATAGGAATAAGGACAAGGTTTCGATAGCAGGATAAGCACATAGATAATTCCATGGAAAAGCATCATATACAACATACTTATATGGAAGGCAAACAAAGATACATGTAGCGTTTTACACAGACTACTTAATTTCTGAGTAGAACCAAAAACTTACCTGTGATCATTTTGACATTCACCCCAAGATTTAAAGCCCTTCTAATTGTCTCGGCACTGTCATGCCTAGGTGGGTCAAAAAGAGGCATGAGACCCGCAAATTGCCATGGGCCTCCAGCACTTTCCTTCGTCCTTTCTGGAACTTCCTGGAGAAGGGGAAAGACATCCAACCTTAAATCTTGTATCAACTTTACACTAATATATCCCGAGAAACTTGACGAGCTGGTCTCCAGTTACCTGATATGCCACGGCAAGAGATCGCAAACCCCGTTCAGCAAACTTGTCTATTACAGCATGAACTCTCCGCTCAATCTCCGATCTATTGTGTGCAAGATTTAGGATCTGAGACATTGGCAATAGGAGGAGCTATTTAGACACTATTTTACATCAAAGTGATTTGAAGAAGAAAAAATGGCAACCAACAACTTACTTGCTCAGGTGCACCTTTACTGACCCTATGCATTTTACCATTACTGTCAATATATGTAAGAGCTGTCCTCTTATCAGTGGGATTGAAGGGAAGAAAGTGAACTTCTTGAACACCAGCTCGTGCCTAAAGTTAGCAATAATGAGGAACCATTAGAAACTAAATGGAAAGCACGGTAGCATGTTGAATGAAAACGTTTCTGTGGGAAAAGCAATGTTCACGAAAATACCTCTTTAGGGTCAGCAAGCATCCCAACTATAGCAGTATCTATGGCATCTTGGTTTTCCAATCTAGAGGCTTGAGCTGCCATTAAGACAACAGTATCGGCATCCACTCCCTTCATGAAAACCTATACACAAGAAACTTGAGCTCATTCAGAACTGACACCATAATTCGTGGATCCTTGGAAGAGGGATTCATCTGAACAAGACTACATTACCTCGATAAGATTTTTGTCGACAGTAAGCTTATTCAATGTTAAAGTCCCAGTCTTGTCACTGCAAAGCACATCCATGCCAGCCATTTCCTCAATCGCTGTCATCCTCTTGGTTATTGCTCCCTGCATTATAAATCAAAATTTAATCATATAGCCATCAAGAACTTTGAAGACAAAATTTCACAAAACAAGGGTTACGAAGTCCACTCACTCAGTATCAACCAAAAAAAAAGTTTCCTTGAGAAACAAAAAGACAAACATCTTAAGTGGCTAACCTGCTGAGATAATCTGTGAGAGCCAATAGCCATGGTCACAGACAGAACTGTAGGCATGGCAATTGGGATACCTCCAATGAGAAGCACGAGAAGGTTATCAATCCCAGGACGATATGCTCGATGTTGAATGGGATACATCACAACAATCTCAATTAGCATCCCCACTGCTATTGAGCAGATGCAGAAATTCCCAATTGCAGTTAGGACCTGGACATTAAACAAAACAGATATAAATATTAATATAAATTTGAAAAGGAGACAACAATACACCATACAACAAGATCTCAATAATGAGGATTTTCGAGACATGCCTGTTGAAAATGACCAACTTGGTTGGTCGTATCAACAAGATGTGCGGCTTTTCCAAAGAAGGTATGGACTCCCGTAGCAATTACAACTGCTTCAAGCTCTCCTTGTTTGCAAGTGGAGCCGGAATACACACCATCCCCTGGACCTTTGGTCACAGGGAGAGATTCACCAGTAAGAGAAGACTACAGAACAAAGAGTTCATAACAGCTTCAGTACAAATTCTTAATCCGGAATGTAAAAAAAACTTAGTAGTACAATATTCAAACATCCAAGACTGGCTAATCACTGAAGCTATGAGCACCACAAGATGAAGTGTATGCAATTATGACCATCAGGTGCAAACCTGATCGATCTTAAGAGGATCGCCCTCTAAAAGGCGAGCATCAGCTGGAACGATATCCCCAAGCTTGATGCTAATTATGTCACCCGGTACAAGAATTGCAGCATCTTGCTCACCCCACCTTCCATCTCGAAGAACCTTTACACACGTTTAGACAAAAGAGATGCAAATATACATTAAGCAAATGGTAACAATACATGGGAGTAGCTAAGAACTAAATTGACTAACTGATCTTCTAAGACGAGATAAGAGTATTCCCTAATCAAAAACCTGAAAACAATCTATGTCTTTGTTGAAAACAAGTAGAGCTAAGCAAGTATATCAAACCTTTGCTTTCGGGGCAAGACGTGCCATGAGAGCTGCTGCGGCGTTCCCTGCGTTGTTCTCCTCTATGAAACTGATAGTGGAATTTATCACAAGCAGAGTAATAATACCAACAAAGTCTTGCCAATCAGGAGGCTTCCCCTGGTAAGCAAAATCATCATCAAGAACACAGACCACAAGAGGATATTAATAACAGAGTTAACTTTAAAACGTAAGAAAAATTAGTAAGGGAGAGTCTAGAATATGCTCACTCCTCCATTAGCAAGAGCAATAGCCATAATGGCAGCAGCTTCCATCACCCAAGATAGAGGATTCCACATGAAACCTAGAAATTTCAGGAATTTGCTTTCCTGCAAACAAAATAAAAGGAACTTTGCTTCAGGACATAAAAAGCTACAATCTTTTGGAGCTACAGACCAAAAGCCTAGGATTCAAAATCCCAGAAAACAGACAAATAGAAGAACATAGAGAAGGGAACCAACCCTCTTTTCTTCAAGCTTGTTATGCCCAAAGAGAGCAAGCCTTTCATCAGCAGCTTGTGTAGTGAGACCTTCTCTGCTACATCTCAAACTCTCAAAAACTTCTTCAATAGGCACATTTTCCTTGAAACAAGCAGAAAAATTCTTCAAACTCTAGAACATTTGAGAAACATAAAAGAAAAAAAGAAAAAAAAAAACAAATTTTGAGCAGATCTATTACCAGATCCACAGTTTCTTTCAAAACAGCCTCAAGTACTTCTTCCTTGTCCCCCATATTCTTCTGCTAGCTCCAAGAAAAAGTACAAACAAAACCAGAAAATAATCAAGAAAAGAATTTCATATTTTCAGAATAGCAAAAAACGAAACCAAGCTCCAGTAAAACGAAAATGGAGAAGAAATCGAAAAAGATAGAAGGAGCAAACCCTGATATTGAGATGAATTCTTGGTTACAGAGAGAAAGAAGAGTATAGAGAAGATGAGGAAACCGCTAAAGGTTAGTGGCAGTATGGGAAGCTAACACACTTAATATCCTTTCATTTATTTATTTTCCTTATTTAATTATTTATATTCTCAGTCTTGTTTAGGTATCTTTTTCTTACTGCTCTTTTTCAACATTTTTTCTCCCTACGTCAGAGATTCTTTGTTTTTAAGCGTTCAAAGATTCAAGAGACCAGAAAAATTCTCCAACTACAATAGCAAATAAAATAATTAATTATATGAAAACTTCTTTTTTATGTAAACAAATTAATTATCATTAAAAACGTTTTAAATCTCAAATAGTTGACATAAAATTTATCGGAAACATGCTCATGTAGTTGTAAATGCGCTAGTTGATCTGTTAATTACTGTGGAAAAATAAAAAAGATTTTGAAAATTTTGAATTGCTTTGTAAATTACTAAATTTGGAATCTGTTGTATTTTTCCTGCACTGACTTGAAAATCCCAACAGGCTGTTATTTTAATATAATTTTGGAATATTATCGTACGCTCAGTTCTTTAACATGAGATCAACTATTTAGGCAAGAGTTATTCCTATAAATAAATACATAGTCTTTTTAAACGTATAGTTCTATACTTGAAACCAAATTTAATTTAACCAAAAAAGTCTCTTATCTTTTTAATAAAAATAATCACGCTTAGCTCTTGCATATATATAAAACATGATATAAGTAACGTACACGAAAAAATAGACTTTTGTGTTTTTTGTGATTCAAATGAAGTACAGATACAATCAAGTGGTAGTGATCTAATGGTTTTCATTTGAAGAGAAAGTCGTTTTGTTGATCTAGGCTAATAATCAATTTCCCTCAAATGCGAAATTGCTAAATCATTTTCATTTAGCCACCGAATATGTAAACCCGAATCATGTTTGACCCTCAAAAGGTAGGTTTGAGTTTTGGTGGCTAAATATGAAAATTTAGGTGTATCTAAATTTAGGTTAAGTAAATATGAAAATTTACTATAATGATTGATAAAAGACCTTTAATTTCATAGTAAAAGCGAGAGGGCCCCACGAAGGAGCCATGTGCATGAAAAAATGGTGGCCATATGCGAAAAGCTGATCTTGTTTAGGAAACTGACACGTGTCAACTAAACAAAACCAGTTCACATAATTTACTACACAAGCTAAAAAACACAACCCACGTGACACAAGACCTTTGTTGTTTTATTTTATAAAGGTACTAATTCCGTACTGTACTCGTCCGTATCGCGAGACACTTTAGACTTTAGATCCTCCTTTTTCTTGTTTAACTTTAGATTAATCTTTTTTCAACTTTTATGTATTGTAAGTTTGATTTATGATAACTTATACTCCATTATGGTAAAAATTGATAGTTTGTTAAATGGCTGGTTAATAATCAGATAAAAAGGGTATAAAATTTTACCAAAAGTAATGTTGGTTATAAACAATATTTCCGTTTTATTTTTTGCTATTATATTTCATTTCTATCTCTAATTTACCTTTTTGTAATCACTAATTTATAAAAAGTGTGTGTTTCATTGTATCTTTTGAGTCTTTTCAACAAAATTTCTTTGGATAATGGAAAATCGACTAGGAGATGATCCACAATTCCACATATATCAATCAAAGCGAAGTCTCCTTTTTTACTTGTCGTTTGGCTTTTTTGCCTAGGAAACGCCAACGAATATTATCCTTTTAGCTATTATCGTTTATCATTTGTAGAATCAAACTTTACATCAATATATAGCTTTAGTGTTACACCTTTAATAGGAAAAATATTACATTGCTTATTTTCGAGATGTAATAATCAATGAGTGGACTTTGTATCTTGTATGATCAAAACCCTTCTTATATCTTAAGACTATTAGTTAACAAAAAAAAATCTTATGATTATAAACTAAGTTTTTGTTATATGTATTCATCAAATTAATTATAATCTATTTGTTGCAATAAGGTTTCACATTATATCTTTTCTATAGACAGAAAGAAATATATGTTTCACTTAAATTATGATAAAATAAAAAAAATGAAGTCTACTTACGGCAGACACTTTTACACCCAGGATCGAGTCTTACTACCTATATTATTATGTATAAATTTAGCTAATGGGCTGGGTAGTTGTGAAGCTATCTTAAGCTTCTTTACAAACTCTCGTTTGGGCTTATCATGGGGTTATGGGCCTTGGAAGATATCGGTGAAGTCTTTAGTTTTTTGTTAATAAATGTTTATTTTTTTCTTTCTCAAAGTCATCTTCTCGACTTCTCTTGCGCTGAAGGCAGAAACCAGAGAGCGATCGAACCGAAACAGAACAGTCAGGTTATGGATTCGCCGGATAAGAAACATCGTCGTCACATCGCTGCCGATTTTCTCCACATCGCCGCCACTTCAGTCGCTTCCATCATTCCTCTCTTCCCTCCCAAAACGACGCCATCTCGTGTGTGCTTCCCACTTAGATTCTCGGTATCAGATGGTGTCTCCCCTTTGGATTCGACAGTCAAGAGAACATCATCCACGTCTTCTTCCGGTCTTAATTCAATGGTTAGGATTTCATCTCTCAGCTCCAATGGGAAACGCGGTGGACCTGCCTTCGTTGGTCAGGTCTTCAGTATGTGTGACCTTACTGGGACTGGTCTAATGGCTGTTTCTACGCACTTCGATATTCCTTTCATCTCCAAGAGGTTTTTTTTATTATTACACTTCTCTTCCCTTGTCTCCTGTTTCGATTAAAGCTTAGAGCTTCCCAAGTGTTTTCTCAAATTTTCTTAGGTCTATGCACTAATGGTTTTCTTAGATTGAATCAGATGTCAATCTCAAAAGTTGTGGTTCTAATTTCTTTCAATTGTATGTATTGGAATCAACAAGCAGACGTTTTCTGAGAAATTCCAGCTCTGATTTCCAAAATATATTCTGCACTTAATTTCTCCCTTTTCTTATCATTAAACAATTCTTATATTATATGACTTTCTATGTTGTTTCAGTTTTATCCTCATGTTTGTTTCTCTGCTGATATACAGAACACCTGAGTGGCTAAAGAAGTTATTTTCAACTATCACCAACAAAAGCGAGAGAAATGGCCCTGTGTTCCGTTTTTTCATGGATCTAGGTGATGCAGGTGCAATGACAGATCCCTTTGTAAGATTTTTATTTGTATAGCAATTTTCAGTAATATAACTCTAGATAGTACTTGCCTGTATGTTCTTTAATAGCTGATATAGTTGGACTGATATAATTTGAAATGAATGCGAGTGGAGATTTTGAAAGCATCTTAGCATCATTACGTCTTGCCTAAAACCTCGAAACTGCAGACCTTGTTTTTTACTTTCCGCATGATTGAGCAAGACTTTCTCCTGATGTGATGTGTATTTTCTCAGTTTCATATGTTAAAAAACTTAATATTCCAAGCGGAGTGGTTGGAGCTTGTCGGCTTGATTTGGCATATGAGCATTTCAAGGTAGGCCGCCATGGGAACTAGTATGTTATTTTTGATATGCAGTATTTCATGTGAATGTAGGAGAGAGTGAGTTTAATTTGTTTCATTTTCTCAGGAGAAGCCTCACTTATTTCAGTTTGTTCCAAATGAAAGACAGGTAAAACCATGTCAGTGTGCCAAGCATTTCTTTGTTCCCTTTATTAACGTGGTTCTAACTGAAATAGTTTCTGATTCCCAGGTGAAGGCTGCCAATAAACTTCTCAAGTCTATGCCACAAAATGGTAAAAAACAAAAGGTAGAGGGCGTTCCTGTTTTCGGTGCTCAAAACTTGGACATCGCTGTTGCAACTTCAGATGGGATTAAGTGGTGAGCTTTCTAGATGCAAAAAAGTGAATTTGGTAGGAAATGTAAATAATATAGTTTCTATCCTTTCCGTGTAATCAAGTCTCTCCAAGTTTACCATCAGAATGCATGCTTTTTAAATTTCTTGCATACTTTGCTGCATTTAATTTGATCGTTTTGCAAATTTTTCTTTTAAGCATTTACCATTCATATGAAAATCCTGGGATTGTTTTTAGTATTTAATAGCTACCATTACCAGGTACACCCCATACTTCTTCGATAAAGCTGTCCTAGATAACATTCTTGAAGAGTCCGTAGATCAACATTTCCATACTTTAATCCAAACCCGGCATGTGCAACGACGACGAGATGTTGTTGATGATAGCTTAACTTCAGAGGCTATGGAAGAGATGGGAGATAGCATGCTAGAGCCACCAGAGGTACACAGATTGATTTTTGTTATAACAAAAATAAAATGTTGAAACAACGAGCTTGTAATTATCATCCAGCAACAAAAGCTACAGGAGTAGAATTTGTCAGTTGATATTCCTATCATCTTGCTGGGTGTTTGTGAGTAGGACTTCCCATGTAGAAATAATGATATAAACCAACCATGGTAGTTCATCGTTTTTAGCAGACAGAATTTTTAATGATGATTAGTTGTGGGTTGGTACTGGAGTTTCTAAAAAATTACGGTTCTGATTCACGTGTTAATCAAATTGCAGGTTCAAGAAGCCATGGAGGAGATTGGCAGTTCTGGAATTCCTTTGAGTGTTGTGGCAAAGGCTGCCGAGATTCAGCTCCTGTATGCCGTTGACAGAGTACTTCTAGGTAGTAGGTGGTTTCGAAAAGCTACGGGGATCCAGCCAAAGTTACCTTATATGGTTGATTCGTTTGAAAGACGGTATGCTCTTGCATCTGTCCTTTTGTTTATTCCATCTGGTCTCCAACACCTTTTTATTTAGTGAAGCCATTATTGTCTCACAATGACACCAAAAACTGTTGAGTTTGCTGAAGAAGAATTTTAATTTTGGACAGTTGACATTGAATATTATTCCTAAATGTACTCAAACTAAAATAGGTTTCAATCTTTTCTAGTTTGAGTTTATAGGAAACTTCAGATTTAGATTTATGCTAAATTCCGTACAGGCAAGTCTAACTGATGTTTTGTAAACAGATCAACACTAAAGCACTTATTAAATGTCTCGTCTCACTCATTAATTAGGTAAATTTTTCTCTCGTTGCTCTCAGGAGTGCACTTTCAATCCAAAGAGCGTCAGGGTCAGCAACTAGATGTCTTGGTGATTCAGTAGAAGCAGATACATCCGCGTCATTGCTTCGAGTAGAAGATGATAGTCCAAGAGAAGACGGAAAAAAACAGCAAAATCTCTGGCTTCCGTTTGGAGGTTGGCTTAATCACTCTGGATCAAAAGAAGAACACTCTCATCATAAGGCTTCATTAGATCAAAGGTACTAATGTTCTCAAACATTTGGCAACAAGATGTTGTTAAAGAGTAATATATCGTAAATTTTTTGGGTTTCAGGGATAAGGAATCTAGAGAGAGAGAAATGCAGATGAGTCCTTTCCTACCAAAGATAACAATGGTAGGGGTTTCAACAGCAGAGGCTGCACATATGAGTAAGGCCAATCTTAAGAAAACGATGGAAGATTTAACAGAAGACTTGGAGCAATCTGATGAAAGGAATGAACATGATTCGAAACGTTATGACCTGCTAAAGATCGAAGAGAGAGATCCTTTGTTTGTCGCAAACGTTGGAGATTACTATTCGGGTTTGGCTAGAGCAGCAGGTTCAGCTCGGTGGCCACGTAGAAGTGATGATCAGTAACGCAACACAGCCTAGTTCTTAGCCTGCTTTGTGTGGATTGATCAAGCCTAGGTGCCCATTTTGTTGTGTTTTTGTTATATGATGCTTATAGCTAGGGAGATGTATCATTAATATCAAAAATGTTTTTTCTTTTCCTTATAATTCCAATTTGTTTTTTTGTTATTTTCCAAATTACTGCTAAATAAACATGCATTTTTCAGTAAAATATGTATTTGCAATACTGGGTATATACTGTAATTTTGAACGTGAAGATCCATTTTCACCAATAATACGCTGTAATTTGTTACTGAACACAAGGCATAAACCATAGAACATATTTTTGGCTTAGATTTAGCTTCTCTGGTCATGATTGGAGTCATGAAAAGGGTGTTTGATTGTTAGCTTCTCTCCACGGATCATTCTAATTTTGTTATAAGGGCAATTACAGAATAAGACTTGGACAATAACTTGAGATTTGCAAGGAATGAAAGATTTCTCGTAAACATAACTCTTAAATGTTTTCTCAATAAAGTTTTTAAATAAGGCACTTTTGACACTGGATTATTTGGCACAATCATTCAAGCTTTATACACTATAATTTTGCTTTCTTTCACGATCCAATGAAGTGATGTAACAGTATCTTCCACTACAGACATGGCCGATGGTCAACCTTAAGAAACGAAATCAAATATCGACTTCGGTGAGTGGAGAATTTTGTCTGCAAGATTTCAGAGATCCATTTCAGAATATTATGGTTTGGAAAGAAAAAAATTGAGGATAAATTTTTCTTTCAACGTTAAGTGCTGGTTAATTTAATTGGGTCAAAATTTCTGGTTAATTGGGTTATAACTTATAAGTGCTGAAATCGGGTAAATATTGATTTATAACCAACTAAAAACCGAATCATCATGTGGTTAGTGGATAATTGGTTTACAGTAAACCAAACCAATGGTAATTTAATTTCATGGGAAAATATATATTCAAACTTCTAGAGAGGGGGAAATATATATATGAAAGTTTTCGGGGGGTTTTGAATCGTGGACTTTTAGAAAACGGTTATTAACATTGATAACATAGTAATGGGCTTTTCCAGTATAAGTTAAAAAGTCCACTAGTGGCCCATTTTGATTTTGTTATATCCGGAAGAATTAAATAAACAAATCTGTTTGGTTATTTGCATATAGTCGAATTCGAGCCTCGGAGATAGATAAACAGATCGAGAGTCGAAGAGAAGGTGAAGAAGGAGGAGGAGATTAATTATAATCGTGCGAAAAGAAAATACAAACATTTATTCGCGAGCAAGATACAAGATCTTTAATTTATCGCCTAACTCGAAAATATGAAGACGACGAAGGGAGGAAAAGTGATGAACCCTACTGATGCTTACCGCAAGGAGATTCGCAAGAGGGAAATCAAACGTGTAAGGATTATATAGTTTTTATTTTTTTCTACTCTGAATTTGCATCTTTTTTGTTAGTTTGTTGGCTTATAATGGAATCGAATTTGGATAATTGTTGTTGCTGCTGCTGTGTGTTTAGATGCTGGGTTAAATTGCGTTGATTTGATTTCGTTTAAATTTATGTATTACTCTTTGTGGGGTTTATAGCATGTTATGGAGATTTTAACATTGGTTCTAGTGGATAAATTTCTTCAAATCAGGGCTAACTTTATCCTAAGTTAGACTCATTTTTTGTTTGTTTAGAAATTAGAATTATTTAGTTTTGGAATTTGATTTGCTAAGACTGCAAGGTCAATAGCTTTGCAGGAAATAAGAAATGGAAGAGATTGAGATCTTTTACCATCTTGTTCAACTGTCTATTTATGTGGGCGATGTTCTTCCCATTGTTAACACTACCTTTGGTTCTTGAACAGAACAAGAAAGAGCGGCAGAAGGTAAGAGAAGTTGGAATTTTAAAGAAGGATCCTGAACAAATCAAGGAACAGATTAGAAAACTTGAAATGTCAAGTAAGTTATGCCCTACATTTTAGAAAAATCTCATTGCATATGCTCTGTGGTAACTGTTAAGAATCTTAATTAGCCTAAAACAACTTGTACCTTCAATTGAATCTGTCGTTTCCAGTTTCAGAGATTGTATGTGGCTTACAAGTTTCACGCGTATGTCTAAACCCTGACATACATACAGATTCATTTAATAGTTAATCATTATGAAAACCAATAGAGGTGATTTTTGATTGATGTAGAGGCTGAAGGTGCTTTGGACAAAGCAAGAAAACATAAAAAAAGACAGCTTGAAGATACTCTGAAAATGGTGGTGAAGAAAAGAAAGGTATTTCTCTGGTCGAGTTAGATTTTGTTCCTGTGCTCTACGGCACCCTCAATTTATGATTTGGGATCTCTTGTCTTTTTATTCTTTTGTCTTTTTTGTTTTCACAGGAATATGAGGAGAAAAAGAAGGAGCAAGGAGAGGCCACAACCTCTGTTATGTTCAGGTGATTAATCCATTATTTTCTGTTGCTTTTCTTTTTGCTATAAATATTAATTGTTAAGATGTAATCAGCATTCTGTTACATATAAGTATAACCTGTTCTTGTTTTCTATGCAGTCATCTACCCCCTCAACGGAGAGCAACTGGCGATGAGGACTTAAAACCCGAGGTACTTGGTTTGTTTCCTTTGTATCCCTACTTGATTTTGTCATTTTGAAACCTTCTCTAACGTTTCTGCATATCATGACAGGACTCTGTTTATTATCACCCTACTTTGAACCCGACAGGTGCACCACCCCCCGGAAAGCCACCAATGTATAATTCATCGATAGGTATATCCTTTTTAATGCTGCTTCTTACATATCAAAACAGTACTTTTTCCTGCTTTCCTTTTTTAATCGTAAAAAGGAAAATTTTGAACGTTTTCAGGACCTAGAATCTCCTCAGATGGTGCTTCATCTAGCAGTACTGTATTGTCTTCTATTACGGAGTCAGAAGATTCCACCATAGTTGCTGCCCCGCCTCCACCTCCTCCACTTCCTCCTCTACCGGATGGGAATAACGCTTTATCTGCTTCTTTGCCACTTCCACCTCCACCTCCTTTGCCACCAACTACAGGCCTTACATTGCCGCATCCCTCATTTCCACCACCACCTCCTGGACCGCCACCAAAAGAGCAGGATTTGGTTCGTCCTCCTCTTCCTCCACCTCCTCCACTTCCTCAATCTTCCCAACCGCCTCCTCCTGGTCTAAGTGGAAGCGACGGTGATGGTAGATTCCCTGAATCATCAGATATAACCTTTGCCGATCACAAGGTCAAACATAATTCTTTTCTCAATAGCTGTTTTAAACTGGTGAAATTGCCGTGTTTCGTTTATTACATGCAGAAAGATTGAAACCTGATTACATTTTCTTCATCTCTATTGTGCAGAACGCTAATATAACTTCTATCCCTCCTCCCCCACCATCTGGCCTTCCCTCAAAGCCTCCAAGCAGCGAATCTGAGAGTGGTCCATCAGAATCTAACCCAAGTAGTTTTCAAAATGCTAATCTCTCTAAGATGGTTGCACCACCACCACCACCACCACCACCATCACATCAGCAACATCAATTAACATTTGCAGGAGCTACTGCTTCACTGACTAATTATCAACCTGATGTCCATCATCTGTCTCCAGGAATGTTGCGTTTTCCACCTCCACCTCCTCCACTCGATATGCATCCTCCTCATCCCGGAATGTTGGGTGGTCATCTGATCCCGAGGCCTCCGTATGGCCCACCACCTGGACCACCTCCTATGATGAGACCGCCGCTTCCACCGGGACCACCACCGTCTAATTTTCAAGACAGTCAAACAATGGTCAGACCGTATGTACCAAACAAACCATCTTATGTAAAATCTGCTGCTCCTACTGTTGTAAGAAGACCACTCGCTCAACACACACCCGAGCTTACATCTATGGTGAGTTAAAAATGAATTTTTACCACATTCTTTTGGTATAATTCTACGCATTAAATCTGCTTTATTGGTTTTGTTGATCTGCAGGTTCCAGCGTCTGTTCGAGTGAGAAGAGAATCAGCAGCTGTGACCAAACCAAAGCCAAAGACTTCGGTAGCAACGAGCTTGAGTTTTAGACCAAGAGCAATGACTTCGGCTGCACCAGTGAAAGTAGAGTCAGCCAAGCCATCTGAAGCTTCAAAGCCACAGAGCATTGATGATTCTTACTCAGCTTTCCTAGAGGACATGAAAGCTCTAGGAGCACTTGATGGATAAACTATGAACTTAAAGTCGTAAGACAGTTATTTTTATGTTTGTTGGATTAAATTTTGGAGAAGTAAAGATACTGTTTTGAACAAACAAGCCTAACAGTTGTCTTGATCACCAATTTTAAATACCTTTTTTTGAACCCATCTGAGTTCAGAGCAATACTTTATTTCAAAACATTAGCTACAGTACAGTAGAAATGTTATGGCAATAACAAGGTCAAGACATCATGTGGTTGAAATTTCTTACCAATAAATTTATGGAGAGAGAGAGAGAGAGAACAATAATTGAATTCAGTTTGATTGGAGGGTATTCTTGGAAATCAATGCGATATGCATGAATCGATTTCTTGTTATCTTGTCATTTAAAATCAGTATACCTACTGCCTTCCTACAAGAAGATTTACGAGATCCTTTGGTTTAGAAGAAACCTATTGTCCGAAGAGACAGATCTAATACTCATAGATTTCGTATTATTTTACAATTAATTACAAGTTCCAGACATTACCTTTAACTTGTATTTGAAACACACATGTACAAATGTCTAACCTAGATGATGTCATGATGATGTAAGTTTTGTCTAGGTCAACAAAAGACTTCATATAAGAATTGTAATTCTGGAAGTGGGGTAATAAGGAAATGGTCCAGTTCTTTTATTCATTAAATAAAAATAAAATTTTGTATCTTTAGTCAAAAAGGAAAATCTTATCTGCATTCCATTGTAACATATATTTAAGTATAAATAATGTGAATATATATTAAGAAGATTTTATATTAAGTTTTACATGAATATCTCAACACCTAACACCATAAATGTGTGCTTTTCATTTTGCATTATTATCTTAGTTATGCATTGAGAACGCATTACACTATACAAAAGTCTTGTTTCACTTTAGCCGCCGAACTAAAGGAATCACAATGTGCAAATCTACGTGGAAGCATCTATCAATCAATAAATAACAAATCAAATCTAGATGTTTTTTTCTCAACAAACGTACAAATAAATTCGAAAACCGTGCAAGTGTTTATTTAGAGTCAAATCGTGTAATACGCAAAGTTTATTTTATACTTCGAGTAATTCGGTTCAACAGAAACACATAAATACTACAAACTTTAGATCAGTTACGCCAAAAAAATTTCTCTGAAATCAGTTGAACGAGTTTACGGATTCACGAATTATAAGATTTGAATAATATCGAAGCCATAGAAGCCATATGAATACTCCTAATACCACGCAGCAGAATGTGATTTTATTTTTAGTTGGCTTAATACACAAACTTTATCTTGTAATAATTCAGTTTTGTCTTCATCATCTTCATGGATGGAAAATAGTTGCATTCATTATCGTTTTGACCTATCTAATAACGTGGTTGACGACTCTGCCTTGTAGTTCGGTATGTACGTAATTTCTTCACTGATTGGTGACTATAAACAGTGATAACTTGTATTCCTCATGTCCCATTTTAAATCATGTTTAAGGTAAATATACAATTATTAAGAAAACTTGCGAAATTACTTAAAATATTTCTATAGTATAATTAATAATGTAATTAATATGAACAAGTAATAGGGTTAAATGAGTAAAGTAAATCAAATTTTTGTATTGTAAATCTAAAACATTATAAATTTTGATTAAAAATATAGAACTAAAACATTATTTATAATGGGACAGAGGGAATATTACATATATGTCATATTATAATTTACGTGACAGTTTAAATTCATAGGGGAGTAGTTTTACTGATTAGTTTTCTCAAAAATGTCTAAAAAGTTAAGTAGAAACTCGTTTTTAACTTCTAGAATGAATTCACCATAATCCAATTAAAATATATATTGATAGGAAGTAGACTTTTTCAAAAGTCCAATGAGTTCATTAATTAATGGACAAAAGTCAATGCTATTGAATAATAGTAAGCTATATTTTCATAAAGTTAGTGAGAAATGAAGAATGCAATTATGAGAAATTGTCGAAAAAGAAAATCCAATTTGCCATTAATTTGCATGTATTCTCTGCTCGTGATCGACACTTTAATTTTACCTAACAACTACTTATTCAACATGGTTTCTAATTTGACTTAACCCATATTTTTCTATGAATTATGGTCTTAACGTCAAGATTAACAATATTGAAGAATAACAAATGAGTAGTAAAAAGTTTGTGGAGCATGATACAATCTGCTCCAACATGGCCCGCTTTAATATTTCAGACTATTTCTTTATGAGTTGGCTCTTAGTTAATGTTTTTTTATTCTATATTATAAGAGTCGTAATCGTAGTGGATTGTTCAATTTATTCGGTCGACTACATATGTTAATGTTATTATCATTTGATCACTTCTAACTTTTAAGATTTTTGTAGGTTTTGTATATATCATAGATGACTTATTACTAGAAAGGTTTTCGTCGGTAGACAATAATTAATTAGTGTTTTGTCGAATCTATAACTTATCTAACTGGTTAATGCGGTTTTTGTTGTTTAAACGAAATAGAGAAAAAGAAATCTTGCATGTTCTATTGGATAAAGAATGTTAAGCGTGTGAGAAAAGTGAAATGAGGACCAACCTAAAAAGATAGTAATAACAGAAGGTAAAAGATGTAAAAGTGTACACATGGACGACGAAATTGACCCAATGTTTATGTTAGGTAATATCTTATTTTAGTATAAAGTATTAATATGGTTTACATTTGTAATTAAGGAGAAAGCTATTATTTATTTATTCTGTCTTTTGTCCAAACCTAAAAGAAACAGATCGTACAATATACATAATTACGAATATACTAATCGTATATTTTGCTCATTTCCACACTTTTACATGTTTTGAAAGAAATGTTTTTGGCTAAACTCAGAAAACAAAAATAAAAAGATTGAAGCGGAAAATCATTAATGCGTTGAGAACAAGTAGACAGAAGTTAGCAAAATTTAACAATTGTGGGGTTGAACAACAATTAAGTGTTGTTTTGAAGATTTATTATTACAAGAAATTTAATAGAATTTAACCCAAAAAAAAAGAGTTGATAGATATCTAAATGTTGTAAGAGATCTCAAGGTTTTGTGCTGATAATTATAGAGAAGATCAACGGTATTTTTTAAGGGTACGCGCCAAGGAATTTGTGAGAAGCTTATAATGTATGATGTTAGAATTTGAACCTTGTATAAAATCATTAGAAAACTATTAAAAAAACAAAATAAATTAAAACGGGACTGACCAATTGTGCTAAATGTGTGAGGTTTTTCAACTACGGTGCTCTAATGGTTGAGCGAATTTTGGAATGTGTTAGAATTTCTGAGTTCAAACATTTTCTCATTCACATATCTTTTGTGGCATAAACAAATGTATTCACATAGTTTTTTATGATTCCATAATTAGTCGGAATTCATAGTTTGTTAATCCGAAAAGCTAGATAGAACCTACATCTTTAGATTTTGGCTCGGAACTCATCATGAATCTCTGTTAATCTAGAGAACCCATGAATTATAAAAAAAAAAAACTTCGAGAAAGGGGTTGACAAATTTAATTATATATCCAATCTAATTTAATATCCGAGACAGACAAATTAGCATAACGGTCTTACCCTATCCAAGAAAATTTTCACTCTATTTAGTTTTTTTATTATGTTCAAAACATCTATTTCGTAATTTAGTATACAACTATGTTCCTACCAAATATAGCTTTGAGTGTATATATATACACACAAATAAATAGCTATGAGTCTCCTGTCAAAAAGAGAGAGACTTTTGTTGTTGGTGCATAACTCAATTATGGCAAAGACGAATCAAGCCATAACTGTCTTCTTTCATATCTGTTTCCTTCTTCTGCTTCTATCCTCTGCTACAACTTCTCATCCTATTTGCTCGGATTCAAGTAAGTGTTCTTGTCTTCACGTCGTTTTGAGTCTTAAGTGTTCTTGTTTTCGTGTCGTTTTGAGTCTTAAGTGTTCTTGTTTTCATGTCGTTTTGAGTCTTAAGTGTTCTTGTGTTGATGAGCTTTCGTCTTTTGTCAGAGACTCCAGTCAACAACAACGAGACACTTCAGTTCTGTGATTCCTACAAAGGACGATCTTGCTGCGATTCTAAAGATGATCTTCAATTGCAGAATCGCTTCAACTCCATGAACATCTCTGACTCTAATTGTTCTTCCCTTCTCAAATCCATTCTCTGCTCTGTAAGTCTTAATCAAATTTCTAACTCACCCAGAAGTAAACTCACTTCAATTTCCTTAATAAATCACCAAATTCCAAAAACCCATAAAAAAGGATTGATCTTTCAATTGCCCATTTGTCTGAATTTGAGATTCTCATAAGTTGTTTAAAGCTACAGATTCTGAATCTCTGACTTTGTTGTTTGATATTCCCAGAAATGTGATCAATTCTCAGGACAATTGTTTGGTGGTGCTGATTCTCCAATCCCAATTCTCTGCAACTCAACTTCTCAAGACTTATGTTCAAAACTATGGGAAACATGTCAGAACATCTCCATTGTCTCTTCTCCCTTTAGTCCCACTCTGCTAGGTGGTGCTACTTCGCCTTCAACCTCTTCCAATTCATCGACATTAACCGATCTCTGGAAATCCCAAACCGAATTCTGTACCGCCTTTGGTGGACCATCTAAAACCAACAACAACATAACCAAATGCTTCAATGGTAAACCGGTTAACCAAGACTTAGATAATGATGTAAAGACACCTAAAGGAGTGTGTCTTGAGAAGATAGGAACAGGGTCTTACCTCAACATGGTGTCTCATCCTGATGGCTCTAACCGGGCTTTCTTCTCTAACCAACCTGGCAAGATCTGGTTAGGAACAATACCGGATCAAGACTCAGATGAACCTATGGAACTTGACGAATCAAGTCCTTTTGTTGACATAACCGATCAAGTCAGTTTCGATACGCAGTTTGGTATGATGGGAATGGCGTTTCATCCTAAATTTGCAGACAATGGGCGGTTTTTTGCTTCTTTTAACTGCGATAAAGTCAAAAATCCTGGATGCACTGGTCGTTGTGCTTGCAATTCTGATGTAAATTGTGATCCTTCTAAGCTTCCTAAAGACGATGGTGCGCAGCCTTGTCGTTATCAGATCGTCGTGGCTGAGTATACCGCGAATGGTACTTCCTCAAGCCCTTCATCGGTAAGTTAAAACAAAAAGATTCAAAATGTGATTTACAACCAAAATCTGAGTTTCTTGGAGACCAAGATTCAAAGAAAGATTGCTGCTTCTATTGTGTAGGCAAAGATTGGTCAAGCATCTGAAGTAAGGAGGATTTTCACTTTGGGACTTCCGTATTCGTCGTCCCATGGTGGTCAGATTATCTTTGGGCCTGATGGGTATTTGTATCTAATGACTGGTGATGGAGGAGGAGTTTCAGATACTCACAACTTTGCACAGAACAAGAAGTCGTTACTTGGCAAAGTCTTGAGGCTTGATGTTGATGTTATGCCAAGTTAAGTGACGTAATCGATCACTAGAGAACTGTATTTGAGAGTTTGGATTCTGTGTTTAAAATCTTATTTTTCAACGATAAACTCTGCAGGTGTATCTGAAATCTCTACGCTTGGTTTATGGGGAAACTACTCTATCCCAAAGAACAATCCTTTCCAAGGCAATGAAGATGAACAACCTGAGATTTGGGCTTTAGGGCTACGAAATCCATGGCGTTGCAGCTTCGATTCTGAGAGGCCAGATTACTTCTTGTGTGCAGATGTTGGAAAGGTATTAGTTTTCTTTTTATTATAGCTCAAGCATCCAATACTGTGATGATACAGAGTTTTTTACATTAAAATGTAACAGGATACATATGAAGAAGTTGATATCATAACAATGGGTGGAAACTATGGCTGGAGAACTTATGAAGGACCTTATGTTTTTTCTCCGTTATCACCTTTTGGTGAAAATGTTTCTGCAGATTCAAACCTGACATTCCCAATTCTCGGTTACAACCACTCTGAAGTGAACAAACACGAAGGATCTGCATCCATCATTGGAGGTTACTTTTACCGATCCAACACGGATCCTTGTTCTTATGGAACGTAAGTCAAAAATCTAAAACCTTAACCTTATGATATCCAAAACCCTATAACACTAATTCCTCAAACCCTTTTGTTTCAGGTACTTGTATGCAGATCTTTATGCAAACGCAATGTGGGCGGCAATCGAATCACCAGAGAATAGTGGAAACTTCACAGACTCTCTAATACCGTTTAGATGTAGTAAGGATTCGCCGTTGAAATGTACGGAGGCTCCAGGAGAAGCTAACTCAGGACCTGCACTTGGTTATATCTACTCTTTCGGACAAGACAATAATAAGGACATACATTTGCTTACGAGCTCTGGTGTATATCGAATTGTTCGCCCAAGTCGCTGTAACCTTGCTTGCTCGAAGGAAAACACCACAGCTTCTACCGGAAAACAGAGCCCTGCAGGTGCTGCTGCTCCTCAGCCTTTACCTTCTTCTGCAAGAAAGCTCTGTTTTACTGTGCTTTTGATATTGTCGTTGTTGATTTCTTTAACGTTCTAAGTTGGTGATTGTTTCAGTATCTGTTTTGTAATAGTTCTTATGGATGATGTTCAATTTTGTATTTGCTTATATCAGAAGAAAACATGGAGAGTTTGTGACAGAAAAGTAATTGGTTAATGACTTAATTCTGCAATTTGATTTGTCATATCTGAATGAGTTCTTTCTTCCCTTCTGTCGCAACAATTGATCAATTTCTCTGGTAAACAATTGATTTTCTTGTTGATATTTTCTTCTAGCCAACCAAATTCAACATATTTTCAACTTTGCCTATGAAGATTTATGTTCGAAACTATGTGTAACATGTCAAAAAAAAAATCTCTGAGTGTCAATATCAGCTTTTTATCTTCTTCTACAAGAAAGCTCAATTTCTAAGACAAAACCTCTTTAACTCTGTGTATCAGTCGTTAGAGGTCTATGAATAATCGTGTCTATATATATCTATGGCCCACACTAGTTTGTTGATTTTAATTTTGATCTGGCTTTGTGTAGGAAAGATGATTTAGATCAAGATAGCTTATAAATATGGATGGAGCACACGCTGAATACATGAAGATAAAATATTGAGATACTAGACAAGATCGTAGTCAAGTACTCTAAGCAAAAAAGAAGAATCATAGAATCAGAAAACTATGTCGCTTCTTCCATGGCACCCACTAGAGCATGTTTTCAACACTGAGACTTGTCGTATGTGGACGGTTATGGATGAGCTGAGAGTAGCTGAGGTGAAGTTTGCACATGAGCAGTCTGATCATGTATGGAGACGTCTTGCTGAAGTTGTGGAAAGGGTGAGGGAGTTTGACTGCTTCACCATCTACAACGACAAGTATGCGGTTACATTTAAGTTTCTGTTTAAGCATGGGAACCGAGCATGTATTATGATATGTACCAATTTGGAGTGTAGTCTGTGTCTACGTACAAATGTGTTAAGATTATTTTGCGAAAGATGTTCCTTATTATCTAAACCCGACATCTCTACTACTTATTATTGTTTTACTGTAGATGCAGTTGATATTCTTTGGTAATTTCTTTTCAAAATCTATTTTTGATTTCTTATAAAACATTTTTTACACATAAAATATATATATATATATATATATATATATATATATTCGGAAAATATATTATGTGCATAACACGTCCAATAACTATACAGCTTTTTTGACATGTTTGATGCGATTATCTTTGAAGAATTCAATTTATTTGTACCCAAATTGGGATCTAGATTTTTAATTCTCTTTGAAAAAGTTCAGAAATTGTTTAATTGAATTATGTTAGATATTATAATACATAGATATATTTTTCAGAAAATAAAACATTTCCCTATCATTTAATCTCATTTTTATGGCATGAGTTTGATACCCGATTCAATTTAGAAATGAGTATGGTGCAAAAATGGAAATAAAAATACCTTATTACATAGAAATTTTTGACTTTTTTTTTTTTTTTAAATTTGAGCCCTTAATATAAATAAAAAAAATCTATTATGGACATGACCTGTGTAAAAGCACTTCTTGCACACCCAAAGAACCGGGCATGGTTTGATCATACCAATAAAAAAATTGCTACAGTATTTAGAACTTATACTCAGTTTGAGACCTAGATTCGTTTCTTGTTCCAACAAAACATATTTCATCCCTTCACAAACACAACCCAACCACTCTTTACTTACCATTCATGATCCTACAAGAGAACAACTTTTATTTACATGTGATTGTATGTCTTCTAATACGGTATAAACAAGTACCCCTTGATATATTTTTCCTAAATTTACAAATATAAATATGGAAAAAAGAACATTAAAAAGATGTAAGGAAATAAAAACTTATAAAAGATAAGGAAATGGCTTTACAACCAAACATAATAATAAAAAATAGTTTATTTCACATAATATCTTTTATATAACTTGTGTGGATCTAGTTGCCAAAAGAATAGTTTGGCTTTTTAATTGTATATGGCATTCTTGACAATTTTCTCTATTATTTTGTCATCATATGTTTCAAGGAGACCTGGCTGAAAAATTATTAAAGTAGAGTTGCAAATGTGATCTAAACAAAGTTAATTTAAACGAGGAAAGAAACACTTAGAGCAAATACATTGTCTCAAGAAACAAGTTGCAACTTTGCAGTCATAACAATACTTTTTGCAAATGTTGTCGTCATTGCAAGTTTGTCCTCCACGTTGCGTTCTATATCTCATTTCTTTACTAATTATTTCTTCTCTTACACGTAAATTTGGTCGCGTAAATTTGGTCGTGGAGGGCTACATCGATCGCAAACCTTTATCAATCCATAAACCTTTATCAAAGTGATTCAATATATAATGCAGATATTAATAGATAACTAAAGTATTGAGATACTAGACAAGTACTCTAACCAAAGAAGATAAATATACTAAGTAATTCAAAGTTCCCATAAAGGTTGAGTTCTTGGCTATGTGATGCGACGAATCTCATAAACGCATTGTATTCTCAACATGATCTGGCACACCTCCTACGAGCAGAAATTCGCTAGGCGGTGTAGTAGATTGGATTTCAGTTCTGTGTTGTTGGGGATCATAATAGTAGACTTATAAAGGGCCATCAGGGTTATACGTATATTGGACTATGAAGATCTCACCGCTTAATGTGACGGCCGAAAAGCGGTGATTTGATTAATATTTAACCGGGGTTTCAGGGAAGCAAATGATGATTTTCGACCATTCTTGTTTTTAGCATTCTCCATAACCCACATCTCTGCACCATAGAAGAAACATAAGCATCCTAACTTTCCTTTGTAGTTTACCAGAGTGATCATACCACTGAAGATGTATGTCAGTGCTCCAGGAGTCTTGATATGATCAAATCTGACCTAAAGTCGAAACTTAGAATCATAGCTTTAGGATTATACTTGTTGGAGGGTACCGTTGCTATGTAATATACAGTCCCATTGATGTGTACTCCTCTAGTTTCTGGAGAGTGCTTTCCAATGCCTTTCACGTTCCTCCATTGCTTCATCGGATCTTGCAATGTGAAAACTTGACAAACATAGTCTGGCTCATCTCCTAACCCATTAATCAGGCACATTACTTTGTATTGATTCATGACAGGGTCGTAACCAAAGAAGTAGAATCTCTTCTGATTACTCGGAGCTTTGATCTCGGGTAAAGAGACGGTTTGCTTCGTGGTAGGGTTGTATATCTTGACCAAATCATGAGAGATTAACGACGAACAACAGATCAAGCCACGGACGTATTGATACCGGAACCCACCGTATTGGCATTGTGGAGGCATTGGCACTGCGTGTTCATTGTGTTGGTAAGTAGATGAGAAGAAGAAGAAAGGTTCATCAGGGGAACAATGGTGGAAGATGAAGTGGACATCATGCGGCTGAGCCAAAAGGCCGAGCCACGATCGAGTCTTGAAATCTTTACTGTGGCCGATTATTTTTGACCATTGCTTGGAGACGCATTGGAACCTTACAAGAGACTTCGCCGGAAGTTTCTTCAATATCTCTATTATTACATCGAGAGGGATATTAATATCGCTGACTTTGATTTCAAGGCAACAACTTTTCGTATGAGATTGTGAGGTCTTAGGGCATGTTTAAGGGTGATACTCTAAGAAGTATCACCAGCATTGTTTAGTATTATATTTAATATTAATTTATTGTATGAGTCCTTAATGAAATGTACAAGATTTTTTCAAAAGTGAATCTATCATCAATCTTTTTTTCTTGTGTAGTCTTGCATATCTACACGAGGCAATCGAGCCAAAAGTAGTCCACAGAGACATCAAGTCGAGCAATATATTGATTGATGATAGATTCACTTTTGAAAAAATCTTGTACATTTCATTAAGGAGTTTGACCGTTTGATTACATTTACACTTGCCACAATTGATGATTTGGTTTTCAGAGAACTTTACATTTTCTTATTTATAAAGGGAGATGAAGAACGAGAATAACACACACACAAACACACTCACAGGCAATCCTCTTAATCTCCAGCTCCAAGTTTTTGTTCTGCTTTTAAAACTGAAGAAGATATCAAAGGTTTGG